>CAJQZM010041785.1:0-20966 GCA_907164665.1 Colias nastes | reverse complement strand
ACATGTTTGTACCTAACCCACAAATTGGTCAATAAATGATTTTTATTTTATTATTTATTTTTATTTATTTAATAGGCACGCCTTATAATTTTGTTTAGAAACGTAATTTTTTTTTAAATAAATCATTATTTCTAAACATGTTCTAAACAATATTACTTTTTTTTTCAAATAATTATTATTAAGGTGGATGTTCCGCCTGTCCCTCCATACATTTTTGATTACCTCTAAACACTTAACACAGACACTATTTCTTTAAAACTAATCATTTTATCACTTCTATACAATGAAATGTGTCCGCGATCGACCTTTTTAATCAATAACTTACATTATTTACTTAGAAAAACAACAGTGAAATACCGGCAAAATTGGACACTTTTACAGTAGTGTGCGTGACTTTTGCCAAGCACGACATCTAGCGCGTAGATGTTTAAACATCGCCTTTCGTTTGCTTGGCAAAAGTCACGCACAGGCAATGCGCTAGATGTCGTGCGCATGAATCGCGTTCGTTATCTTATAATTCTAATAAATCAAAGTTCTAAGTGTAATAATTGAGTAATTTCATTTCCAATCGTTCAAAAAAAAAATAACAATATTATAAAATAAAACTTAAAACCTTAGAAATCTATGTTTTTTTTGTAAACAATTTATTACTCATTTTTCGACATCTTTTATTAGGGCTTCAACGGCCGGCCAGTCGAGTAGGTAGGCTTGTTCGTTGGAGGTATTCCACCTTCCTCTCTCCACAATGGTAACACCGACGTGATTTGAACACGCAATCTCTCCTCCTGACACTACCTAATAGCAAAACCATAATTATGTTTACTATGTTATCGTAAATATGTTTTTCACCTTCCTGGTTATTTTCACATAATAAAATATAATAAAATAATAAATAGTGTTTTAGATTTTTGTTATTGTATCTTGTATACGAATTATTCTTACTTGTTGGTTATGAAATGTTCAAATACCTATTGAAATAATTTACTGTTACAAATCATTAGTGTTATTAGTTTTGAGTGAATAGGCATGGATCAGAATTCAGAATATTATATGCTACTAACTACTCAAATACATGTTTTGATAAAAAAAAACAATAGTGTAATGTAATAATAAAATAAAACTGCGTTTTATTGTAATCAATTTTAACATTATTTATTTTCCAAAATTGATGAATAAAATAGTTTACGCCAACAAATATAACTTTTATTTTTATAACAATCATTCATAACCGTAGCAGGTAGCGTTTTGAACAGCGGCGGCCTTGGCGGCTCGTCCTCAGGAGCGCTGGTGCAGTAAACTCCCATAAATAATTAATAATAAAGTTATACCTGCTCATTATTTAAAATCTATCGTAAAAAACTACAATACTAATATCAATAAAATAAGTAACTACACATTACAAATAAAATACATCATTACATACACTCTTGTTCATTTCATAAGTAACGCGCGAAACGGAGCTTACGGAGCGCTCTCCATTTCGCTGCTATGAAACAACATTCAGTACATTGCCTACATACGAAATCCAATAAGAGTGAAAGAGAAATCAGTCCTGCGCGTGAAACAAAAGATTTACTATGGAAAAATAGCCATTTTCGGAGCGTTCAATCAAGCGACGTTGCGCATCGCATGACAGCAGCAATTGCGCGCGACGTTCCCACTCCTCTATTATTTATAAACTAGCAGCTAGCTTTCCGCCGCCCGGCGGCTCCGCCCGCGTTTTCAAAGAAAAACTCGTTCCCGTTCCCGTTCCCGTAAAATTTCCGGGATAAAACCTATCTTATAAGTATTACTCGTGGATAATGTAGCTTTCGAATGGTGAAAGAATTTTTAAAATCGGTCCAGTAGTTTATGAGCCTATTCATTACAATCAAACAAACAAACAAAGTTTTTCTCTTTATAATATTAGTGTAGACAAACACTATGAATACGATCACGAATGCAAATTCGGGGATTTTCTAATTATTGCTAAATAATAATTGAATTCGTTTTGAAATCCATACTAATATTATAAATGCGAAAGTAACTCTGTCTGTCTGTCTGTTACTCAATCACGCCTAAACTACTGAAACAATTTTCATGAAATTTGGTAGGTATGGTAAGTACCTATTTTCGTTGTTTTATTTCAAGTGAACACGGCCATACCACAGCCATACAATTTTGTCACGAGCCGCCTATGATTGTAGGTACTTTTGTTAGGCTCCTTCGTGCGTCGTCGGCTCTTATTGTCACGCGCTATGATTTGCGCGCGGATTTTCTTGTGTTGTGAATTTATTTTTGTATTATTATTATTTTTTATTTTTTTTTATTTTATTGATTCAAATTAAAATATTTCACTAGTATGCATTTGAGACTATATTGTATTATATTGTATAATTTATCGTAGGTATAGTTATTCTTATAACGCAGTTATATTTTCGGTGGGACAATTTGACCCGTGATTTTTCTGAAATATCACCACGTTGCAAATCACATCAATCATACACACGTATGACGAAAGTATAGTGGCTAACATTGACTCATCAGTTCATCACTGAAACCAGTGATAAATCAGTATAATTATATCATATTTTATTGTGTTTGAATATTTTTTAAACAACGATATAATATACAATATTATTATAAATCGGTAAACTACCAAAGTACTTCCGAATTTTCAGACAGACAAACAAATAGTTTGTTTTATCAAAGTAGGTATCAGTAATTAGTATACTCTACTCCGTTACTCCTATATTATGTTTACCTACTATATTTTACTAAAAGTCGAGTGCGTCGAAATCGTAAATATATGTTTTTCACCTTCCTGGTTATTTTCCCATAGTAAATAGTGTTTTAGGTTTGTTGTTATAGGTAGGAATAATAATAATTATTCTTACTTGTTGGTTATGAAATGTATATTGAAATAATTTACTTTTACAAATCATTAGTGATATTAGTTTTGAGTGAAAATGCTTGGATCAGCATAATATTATATGGTACTTCAAATACCTACATGTTTTGATAAAAAAAACAATAGTGTAATAAAATAAAACTGCGTTTTATTGTAATCAATGTTGACAATTATTATTTTCCAAAATTATTGATCAATAAAATAGTTTACACCAACAAATATAACTTTTATTTTTATAACAATCGTTATAAACCGTAGCAGGTGGCGTTTTGAAGTTCTGTCTACTCATACAGAAAAATGGAAAACTTGTTTTTTTTTGTAAACAATTTATTACTCATTATTGTTGTAACTTGGCAACTCGAAGCGTGGTCGTCCGTCGTAGGTACTTTTGTTCGGCGTCGCGCGCGTCGTCGTCGTCGCGTCGGCTTGATGAATGTTATTGACACGCGCTATGATTTGCGCGCGGAATTTCTTGTGTTGTGAATTTATTTTTGTATGCTATGCATTGAATCAAATTGCATTATTTCTCTAGTATGCATTTGAGACTATATTGTAATAATTGATCGTGGGTAGGTATAGTAATTAATTATTCTAATAACGCAATTATATTTTCGGTGGGATTCAAAACAAAAAATTGGCTCGTGATTTTTATGAAATTTCACCACATTGCAAATGATATAATAAATTAATAAACAATTACAATTACAATTACAAATTATAAATCGGTAAACTATCAAAGTAATCACAAACTTGCAAAATATGCTTTTCCGAATTTTCAGACAGACACACAATTTTATTAGTTTGTTTTAGCAAAGTAGGTACCTATACCTATACGCTTACGTCGCGCGTCGCGTCGTCGAAAACGGTGCGCCCAGAAACAAACATACCTAATTACCTAATTCAGTTACAATCCTTTTTTGTTCCGTAATTTATTGTATTCTAATACGATTTTTTTTATTCGTCGGCCAGTTCTAACTACTAGGTATAAAAAGAGGGCGGACCGCTAGTAAATTATAATAAAATAATAAATAGTGTATTAGATTTGTTATTGTATCTTGTATACGAATAATTAGGGTTCCGTACCTCAAAAGGAAAAAACGGAACCCTTATAGGATCACTTTGTTGTCCGTCTGTCCGTCCGTCCGTCCGTCCGTCCGTCTGTCAAGACCCTTTTTCTCAGGAACGGGTGGAGGTATGAAGCTGAAATTTATATCAATTACTCAGGTCTACTGTCCCTTGAAGCTGTGAAAAAATCAAACTTCTAAGCCAACGCAATCAAAAGATACAGCCGTTTATGCCGCAAATTTTCGACACTTGCAAGGGAATCAAAACCTACAGGGTGCTTCCCGTGAACTCAGAATCTTGAAATTTGGTACGAAGCAACGTCTTATAGTATAGATAAAGGAAAAATTACGAAAACCATAAATTTTTAGTTACATCACATAATATATATTTTTTTAATAATTTTAAACTTACTACCCATTTCCTCATAAACGCGTAGAGGTATTAAATTGAAATTCATACCAAATACTCAGGTCTATAATACCTTTAAGCTGTAATAAAATCAAACTTCTATGTCAACGCAATCAAAAGAAACAGCAATTTAAGCTGCATATTTTGAAACTCGCAAGTACTCGCAAGGGAATCAAAACCTAAAGGGTACTTCCAGTCGACCTAGAATCTTGAAATTTGGCATAAAGCAACGTTTTATAGCACACATAAAGGAAAAATTCCGAAAACCTTAAATTTTTAGTTACATTACAAAATATATATTTATTTTTTAATAAATATAAACTTATTACTTTTTTCCTCGTGAACGCGTGACTCGATTGTCGTAATGAACGAACTTTGTAAACCTTGCAGGTTTTTACGGAACCCTCGGTGCGCGAGTCCGACTCGCACTTGGCCGGTTTTTTATTCTTACGTCTTGTTGGGAAATGTTCAAATACCTACCTATAATTGAAATAATTTACTGTTACAAATCATTAGTGTTATTAGTTTTGAGTGAATAGGCATGGATCAGAAATTCAGAATATAATATATGCTACCTACTAACTACTCAAATACATACATGTTTTGATAAAAAAAAAACAATAGTGTAATGTAATAAAATAAAACTGCGTTTTATTGTAATCAATTTAGACATTATTTATTTTCCAAAATTAATGATGAATAAAATAGTTTACGCCAACAAATATGTATGTATATTGTATAACTTTATTTTTATAACAATCGTTCATAATAAACCGTAGCAGGCATCGAGATATATGTACACTAGAGAGGTTATTCCAAACAAAAACATTGCGCGCGGCCGATGTGGTGGGGTACGTGTGGAACGAGCGAGGCGTGGCTTCAAGTTCAAAGATTAAGCAATGCGTGCAGATGCGACACATTGTGCAATCTGTTTACTCGGTACTATCTGGTGGTACTGATACTAGGGAATTAATAAAAAGAGGATTTTATATTAAACTATGTATTTTAATTTCCTTTAAATAATATCAATTTAGTAAGCTTTTGTCGTTTTGTGTAGTAATCAATAGTTTTATCAGTTTTTGCTTCATGATGTAATCGAATTTTGGAGTATTGGTTTATAATAGCCCTAATTAAATGGATACGATGATTCAATGTTGATGGCGTTTACGTATAAGAAACTCACATTTTGAAAAATCTCACGTGAGATTCGAGGATGGGGGAGGGGGTTGAATAAAATCTCACGACATCTCACCAGGGGGGGAGGGAGCGGCAGAAAATTAAAAAAAAACACCTCACGTAATTTATGGACGCCCCCTTACTCGATCACAATTTTTGTAACGAATGTGAAAGACGAAACAATAAATACGCAAAGCGGCTTTTACTATAAACGGAACTACATTTAAAAATAATAATAATAGTTTAAAAAAACTAAAAAACACGCTTTTAGGTCGGTTTTCTATAAAAAGCGTGTTTTTATTTTTTTTTAACTATTATTTATTTTATCAAATTAGTGTATTGTCATCGGTCCTCAATAAATCTACAAAGTTTGAACGAAATCTGGCCGTTTAAAGTGGGTCAAAATCGCGCCCAAAGAAGTCGGTTACAAACATACAGGTGAAGCTAATATAAAGCGTGTAATATACTTTATTTATTGAGTTATAAGGTTGCTTCCATTCTGTTTATTTACATTCTCAAAAACATCAATCGCCGCAGAGGCGGCTTGCGACAAAGGCGGCTT
Source organism: Colias nastes (assembly GCA_907164665.1). Taxonomy (NCBI): domain Eukaryota; kingdom Metazoa; phylum Arthropoda; class Insecta; order Lepidoptera; family Pieridae; genus Colias; species Colias nastes. The sequence goes on along the minus strand of CAJQZM010041785.1, from coordinate 14,865 downwards.
GTGTCAAAGGCCTCGGCGATATCATTTAAGAACATAATATTATGTACTTTAGGCAAACTTGTAATAAGATCTATTTTACTTTCTTATTAGTCCATTTGACAAGGATATTGGGTAAGATACCTATTGGAATAATTTTATTATTATGTATGTACTTATTAAATCCGCGAATAAAAAAAATGTTTAGTCGCGAATATAGAAATTGGGTCGCATTTTTTTAATCCGCGAATAGTGAAAACGTGACTAAAGGAAGCGCGATTAAGGAACTTTTACTGTATTAGTTTCTGTGAATGTTGTGTTTATTTGTAATTGTTGTGCATAATAATATATCAATCCTATTGGAACAACTGTTGATGAACATTTTTTTAATAAATAAAAATAGGTAAATAAATAAATATTACTTAATATAACCTACCGTTTTACTTTGCGTAGTCGGGTAAAAGTATAAATATTTAGGTACTACAACACGGTAATCTTTCCTAGTATATATTGTATATATACATAGTTAAAAAATCCAGTTACATTTTTTTAACAGACTCATCGATAGTGTCACGTCTGTGCTGTTAGTCTATGAAAAATGGCGCGAAACGCAGAACGCGTGGTGATTTTTCGCAAAATGATAACAATATTAGTAAAATGCATTACTTACTCATAATAAGGAAACTTACTGGTGAAAAGTCACTCCTCGGGCTTTGTTTGTATTATGGGAACTGTTAAAACAATATCTTAGCACACACGAAGGCATTTTGAACAGAGCAATAACACGTGTTGACGCGGCAAGCGGGGGGCACAGTCCGGCACAGACTAAAGAGACTTGTGATTCTTGCCTCTAGCTCGTGTTAAAGAGAGTGTAGTAGCGATCGCCTCTCTAGTACGTAGTACATACTATCTCGATGGTAGCAGGTAGCGTTTTGATTCTCATGCAACGTTGCCGCATCGCATGACAGCAGCAATTGCGCGCGACATTGCCAGTTGCCACTCCTATATTATAAACAAACACCACTGACTAACTTATAGTTATAGAGGTCAGTGACAAACACTATGGATACCTACGCTCGCGAATGCAAATTCGGTGATTTACTAATTATTGATAATCATTGAATTCGTTTTGAAATAGCCTGTACATTGTATATTGAAATAATTTACTTTTACAAATCATTAGTGATATTAGTTTTGAGTGAAAATGCTTGGATCAGCATAATATTATATGGTACTTCAAATACATGTTTTGATAAAAAAAACAATAGTGTAATAAAATAAAACTGCGTTTTATTGTAATCAATGTTGACAATTTTAAATTCCAAAATTATTGATCAATAAAATAGTTTACACCAACAAATATAACTTTTATTTTTATAACAATCGTTCATAATATAAACCGTAGCAGGTGGCGTTTTGAAGTTCTGTCTACTCATACAGAAAAATGGAATAAACAATTTATTACCTACTCATTATTGTTGTTTGGCAACTCGAAGCGTGGTCGTCCGTCGTAGGTACTTTTGTTCGGCGTCGCGTCGTCTTCGGCTTGATATAGAACATTCTTGATTTCATTGACACGCGCTATGATTTGCGCGCGGAATTTCTTGTGTTGTGAATTTATTTTTGTATGCTATGCATTTTAATTGAATCAAATTGCAATATTTCTCTAGTATGCATTTGAGACTATATCTACTATTATGTATTCTGTGACTATATTGTAATAATTGATCGTGGGTAGGTATAGTAATTAATTATTCTAATAACGCAATTATATTTTCGGTGGGATTCAAAACAAAAAATTGGCCCGTGATTTTTATGAAATTTCACCACATTGCAAATGATATATTATACAATTACAATTACAATTATTATAAATCGGTAAACTATCAAAGTAATCACAAACTTGCAAAATATGCTTTTCCGAATTTTCAGACAGACACACAATTTTATTAGTTTGTTTTAGCAAAGTAGGTACCTATACCTATACGCTTACATCGCGCGTCGCGTCGTCGAAAACGGTGCGCCCAGAAACAAACATAGGTACCTAATTCAGTTACAATCCTTTTTTTGTTCCGTAATTTATTGTTTAAATTTATTCTAATACAATTTTTTTTATTCGTCGGCCAGTTCTACTAGGTATAAAAAGATAAAATTGAAATAATATAATTATTGTAGCGATTTTTTAGCGTTTATTGTAGCGTTTTTTATTATATTCCTTGAAGTACGAGGATGGTTCTTATTTCTTATGGAGAGAAAACGTAAACATGTACCACGGGCGAAGCCGGGGCGGACCGCTAGTAAATAATAAAATAATAAATAGTGTATTAGATTTGTTATTGTATCTTGTATACCTACGAATAATTATTCTTACGTCTTGTTGGGAAATGTTCAAATACCTACCTATTGAAATAATTTACTGTTACAAATCATTAGTGTTATTAGTTTTGAGTGAATAGGCATGGATCAGAAATTCAGAATATAATATGCTACTAACTACTCAAATACATACATGTTTACACAACAAACACCACTGACCTCTATAACTATAAGTTATAGAGGTCAGTGACCGTCAGTGACAAACACTATGGATACCTACGCTCGCGAATGCAAATTCGGTGATTTACTAATTATTGATACCTAGTCATTGAATTCGTTTTGAAATAGCCTGTACTTTGTAATTTTTAGTGTTATAGACATTTATAAAATGTGGTGCTCTTTTTTTTGTAATAAATCATCCCGCTAACGCTATTGTATTTTCGTTGTTTTATTTCAAGTGAACACCTATACAATTTTGTCACGAGCCGCCTCTGGCCTCTGGGTGAAATAAACAAGTCAAATGATTTTTGTTCTAATTGTATTTTGGTAGTAGTTTGTTTAGAATTTACATTACCATTGTTTAATTTTTACCTACTATATTTTACTAAAAGTCGAGTGCGTCGAAATCGTAAATATCTTTTTCACCTTCCTGGTTTTTTTCCATAGTAAATAGTGTTTTAGATTTGTTGTTGTATGAATAATTATTCTTACTTGTTGGTTATGAAATGTATATTGAAATAATTTACTTTTACAAATCATTAGTGATATTAGTTTTGAGTGAAAATGCTTGGATCAGCATAATATTATATCATAGGTATATGCTACTTCAAATACATGTTTTGATAAAAAAAACAATAGTGTAATGTAATAAAATAAAACTGCGTTTTATTGTAATCAATTTTGACATTATTTATTTCCCAAAATTACAACAAAATAGTTTACGTCAACAAATATAACTTTTATTTTTATAACAATCCTACTTCCTACTAATGCGAAAGTTTGTGAGGATGTGTATCATGTGTGTGTTTCACGCAAATACTACTGAACCGATAACAATGAAATTTAGCACACATATAGAACGTAACTTGGACACATTGAATGGGTTTTATCCCGGAAATCCCACGGGAACGGGAACTATGCGGGTTTTTTTTTTAAATGCGGGCGGAAAGCTAATCGTTCCTAATATAAACCGTAGCAGGTGGCGTTTTGAAGTTTTGTCTACCCATACAGAAAAATGGAAAACTTGTTTTAGATTCACGCCATCTAGAGTTAAATCTTTATCATTTTTGTATACGTCTGTGTGTGTAAACGACCCTGTATGCAATGACAGATGTTAAAACGCATGGTTTTACCGAATTGGGTGGATTTTAAGGCAATGATATGACATATTTAAATAAAATATAATATTCAGTAATCGCCACGACTATTCCTACGACTTTTAAAGGTTTTCCAATTACGCAAAAACTCAAATAAACTAGAAATGTAGAATTCAGCGCCATCTAGCGGAACATTGGCTGGGAACAGATCGTAGCAATCACCTTAAGTTTCTTTTTTCAAATTCTTAAGTTTTTTTTTCCTCCGTACACTGCATCTGGATGTTTTCATACGTCAACAGTAAAGAAAAACAATAACAAATGCAATAACATGGATTTTTCTTCTACCTCACTTGCATAACTTTTTAATTTCAATTTTCATTCACAACGCGAACGTTAGTTAATAATACGTGCTAAGTATCAATAAAAGAAAAATGTGTAAAAACGAAAATAAATTCGTGTTTAAGTTTAAAATCTTATGCGTGTGTCCAAAAAGTTCCAAACGGGCGGGAAAGAATACATTCATTTTTGTTTTATCTGTATTTTTAATACTCATGATTTATGAGATGAGAGATTGTTCAAGGAAAATAATCCCAATATACGCCAGGGAAAGAATTCGTAAGTATTATTCCAGAATTTCTTTTTTTATTACCTGTTAAATTTAAAAAAAAAATTAACAACTTTTAAGACTTGTGATCTATTAAAAAAATGCACCGAAAAAATCCTCTCTGTAAAATATATTATATTAAGTTGCTGACACATCACACACCGCAGCTAATTTTGATTTCAATTTTAGAATTTGTGATGACCTATAAAAAATTCAAGGCTTATAAATACTTTTTAGGAAATTTGGGTAAGACTTTTTTATAATTATTCTCGAACTAACTACCTTCAAGTACTTTTTTTTTGTATTTATTATTGCGATTGTTTTTCAGGTGAATCAGAAGCCATTAATTATTCTATTGGTACACCCATGTGCATGTTAAATGTATCATCTTTAGGTAAGATTTGTTTTTATTTTTGTTGTGTTACAACTATAACTAACGTTACAGAAAAGAAATTTTATTCACCTGAGACAGTTTAATCGATTTGTAATTTATTGAATATTTATTTATGAAATAACAACTTAGCTGATTAAAACTTTCAGACAATGAAAATAATAAAGAAACACCCAAACGAACATCCATAAAATTGATTTCCTTCCCTTTCAAACAAGTTTATCGTACTTTATTTATATTTCATTACAAAGACCGGATCCAATCATTGAAATTGCGTTTGCATAGCAACTCCGTGAATGGACCTATGCCTAATCCATCAGCTAACCCCTTTTAAACGTTGCAACACGCAATTCTGACACCTTACACCATTAAAACATTGTCGATAATTGCGTGGAAGGTGAAAATTTACATATATCCGTTTGCCTAGGTTCAATTTCAGCAAATAAAACCGACTTAAAATTGAAATGGGTGGAAAAGCAATATCGAGATATACGTCCGGGGGGCTTTTATGCGCCCGCCGACTGCCGAGCCAGGCATAAAGTTGCCATTTTAGTGCCTTACAGGTAATTAGGTTCTATGTGTTGGTACTTCGTGTTAGTGCTGTGTTACAAATGTATGAACAAAAGGTTTATTCACTTTGAAATGTTACTGTTTCAAACGGTTTTCTTGCAATGTCTAAATGGGTAAATGTAATTCGTACGTTTTCAGAAATCGAGCAAGAAATTTAGCAATTTTTTTGAATCATATTCATCGGTTTTTAATGAAACAACTATTGGAATATAGAATTTTTGTTATAGAACAATTTGGTATGTATGAATACTTTGTTATAATCGCATCAGTATAGTCGCAAATTTGGTTGTCGTAGCAAAAAAGGAAAGACAGATAAAGAAATAAACAAACACACTTTTGCAATAATAATTTATAGTATTAGGTTAGTAAAGATTTGATATCTTTGAAGCGTTAGCTAATAAATTATATTAAAAATTCTGTATCAATAATTATAGGCACAGAAAGCTTCAACAAAGGCTCCTTGTTCAACGTTGGGTTTCTGGAATCCCAACGTTTCGGAACATGGCGGTGCTATGTGTTTCATGATGTAGACCTGCTACCGCTTGACGAGAGGATATTTTACTCCTGTCCAAGGAAACCCACTCATATGTCTTCAGCTGTGGAAACCTTTAAATATGAGTTAGTTTAGACCTTCTTCTTTTCGTTGGTCTTTTTTCATATAAATACAGGTTCATACCTACCATAGCACAGTATTACAATATAGAAAATATATTGTAATACTGTGACCATAGACCAGCTTTCCATACCTAATGCCTGTAAACTGTACTTTATATTGTAAACCTTATTTGTATCTACATGTAGTATATGTATGTTGAGAAAGATATAATGATTTATTATTATTTCGGAAGGCTGGATAATAATTGATTACGTACATATTCAACCGTAGTATCTATTTCAAAATTTAATTAACCAACTAAAAGAATTAGACTATTCATATTATCGGGTTATCATTTTACAATAAAATATATGCTAAAATTTAAATAAAAATAAAAATGTGATGCAGTGATATAGAGAAATTAAGTATGGAGGACGGAGCTAGGACGGAGGCGGTCTATCGCGTGATAGACCTAACGTTATTATGTACGCAAGCGAAGCCGTGGGCGGAAACCTAGTAAGTATATAAACTTCAATTACAACTCAATTTGTATGTCGATGGATTGAATCGAATGTTCATCATGTAACTCTTTGAAAAGAAAAGCGTAGGTAGCGTACCAATCATTTGGTATTAATGAAACCTTAGGAATTTTTAGGACTAATGAATTAAAAGTATCTCGCAAAATATTATATCCAGTTATTTATGCAAATACATAATTCAAATACGTTCAATTAAAAATACATTCTTTGGGCGCACTTATTTCCCACCGTTTTCCATTAACGACAAAGAATGAATAACTGGATAAAATAAATGTGAGCAGTTGGTTAGAAACTGCACTAAAATTACAGATTACCGTATCCTCAACTCTTTGGTGGAGTAACATCAATGACTTCAGATCAATTTAAAGCTGTAAATGGATATTCCAACCGATATACTGGCTGGGGTGGTGAAGATGACGATATGTTTATAAGGTATTTGTCATCATTCTACATATTTGTAAATATGAATGTTCGCTACGCAAAAGGCGTGTCTACATAGAGCGAGCAGCCTCGCGAAGCAGCTTGGTATGTGTGAACCCGCGTAATCACGCATAAACATCTAGTCTGATCTTTACACATATATTATTATTTTTGGCGCAAATTACCTTGATTATACCACTATTATAATATTTATATTGAGGTATACTCTCAATATAAATATAATAGATACTAATCTGGATTTGCTTTTTAAGAGTGCTTTTGCAATAATGATACAGTTTAAAAATTTTACTTTAAATAATATGTTCCTATGTTACAGAATACAGGCGTCGAAATTTCCAGTTTTAAGATACAATAAAACAATTGGTAAATACGCAGCACTGCCTCACGAGAGGAAGAAGAAGAATAGAAAAAAGTAATATTTATATTTTATACCTTAGTATTACGCTTCAATGCCATTAAACGATTGAAACGAACTTTTATTAAAAAAAATAATAGCATTAATGTGTACTTTGAGATTAATTCATTTATAGTTATATTTATATGAGCGTAATCGCAGCTCGCACATAAGATTTGGACAACTTTATTAACTTTAATTTACATGTTTTATTATTTGTTTCAGTCCAAAAAAGTTAATGAGCACACGTCGAAAATTTAGGTCAGAAGGTCTCAACTGTATCAAATATGTATTGGTCAAATTGAAGAAAATGAAACTATTCACGCATATTTTAGTTGATGTTTATCCTGAAAAAGATAATAAACAATCAAACTAAACTTTTATTATTTATTCCATACGAATGTAATTATTTTAAAACAATATCGATGCGAATTGACGACTAAAATATCACAAATACACTTTTTTAATTTCTTCACCTAAATCGATAGCGGTGAATTTATGAGCCTTGTGCAATATTTTACAGATGTTTGGCTCACTAACAAATTTAGCTACATAGATGTCTTTGTTATCTGTATCTACTTCTAACCTAGACATAACCTCCTTCACTTGTGCTACATAAGGTGTAATTTTTTCCTCTGGCAACAAATTAAAATGCCATGGCAGACAAATTTTCAGAACATTCCAAATGACTTCTTGACTCACTGCATAAGCTAAATTAGGATCAGGTTGAGGTTCAATTTTTTCCTCTTCTTGAACCTCTTCTTTTTCTGGCTCTTTCTCTTCAACCTCTTCCGTTTCTTCTTGACAGGGTCTACAAATGTACGTCATTTTTACATCAGTTGCAGACTGTGCCAACTTGCTACCGTTAGTAAGACTTTTTTGAGCTTTCGGTAGACGAGCACTTTGAGAACTTTCAATTTTCTTGGCTTTAGAACCTCCCGCTTTGGCTCCCTTTTTGCCCTTCTTATCTTCAGGAGGCGGCTCGGTATACTCTAGCTCTATCAAAGTCGTACCCTCACATGTATTTATAACATTTGTTAATACTGTATCTAGGAATAGTGCAGAACATTTCAAAGCGCATGCTAAACATTCATCTCTATACTTTTTGTCTCTAATTAACTTACAGATTACTTCTTCACATTCTTCTAAAGAAAAACATATTTTCTTTCCAGTAGACATTGAAAGTGCCATCGCAAAACCTTCAATTGGATTAATACTTTTACTAAAGGCCAGTAAAAATGCGGAATAATTCATTAAATTCTCTGCGGTCTCAAAAAGTTCAAATAAAAAATGTTTCACTAAATTATTTCGCAATTGCGCACATTTATCCTCGGGGTCTAATTCTGTTTCAAACCATAACTTCTCCTTAATAAAATCACCTCTGTCAATTAATTCTTTTGATTCTAAATCTTTACAGCGGAATTTTTTACGTACTGTTAATAATTCCTCTGCCTTCGGGAATTTAATATTAAGACAATAAATTAGAAAATCTCTCCAGTCAACATAAGCCGTTTCACCAAATAATAAAAATGTCAATTTAGGCACTTGTTCGGGGTCTATGGAGCGCCAGCTCTCAGGAAACATAGGACCCTCACAATTTTCTTTTCCGAAAATAATAAAGTCTTGTAATATGTATATGAAAGCTCGTTGAAGGGCAATACCTGTTGGTGCTATAATTTTTAGCTGAGATCGTAATCGACTCAATTGTGCAACTCTAAACTGGGTTCCTCCAGTATCAGTAGGGCCATTATCTGTTTCAATTATTTCTTCTGGCATAAATTGTAAAAGATTGGGATCAATTATAAATTTATCATGTTCTAAAATTAGACTTTCAGGAATTTTTTTACCTGCCTCTACTGCCATTTGCAGGTACTTACAGAGACGATCAACTGATTGTATTTCATTTAAATAATAATTGTTGATATTATTTTGTATGTCCATAAATGCTCTATAAATATTATCATTAAATAATTTCATGTCCTTAAAACATTTATATTGCAAAGCTAAAATGCGCAAATTTGCTCGAAACATTTCACCATTTATGGCCATTGTCCATTCTTCAATGCATTTTAAGCCGTTTTGTTTAAAAATGTCTTCTTCATTTATGGATTCAATTGACGTGTTCTCTTCTTTTTTCTTTGCTACTGGTACAATTTTTGCAATCTCACTATATTCTCGACTAATTACAGATCTATAAGAATCATTAGTATCTTTAATTACTTTCAAAGCAAATTTAACATTATTTTCTATTATCATATTGAATGGATTATTGCTATAATCAATTTCAATGTTTTTTAACTGTAAATCTTGAAATGCATTTTTAAGTTGGCGAAACATCTTATCTTCCCCTCCCTTCTTACTCCCTGATGTTTCATCAGACTCCCTGTATATCTTAATTAGATCTTTAGAAGAAAGGCGATCATTTGGAGGCAAACGCTTGAGCATAGCAAAATAAAAATCGTGAAATGCTTGAAAAGTAAGAATGCACCTGAAAGAAAAATATATAAATAATATAAATCTTAATAAGATAAATCTTACTCGAATAACGCCTAAACTTGTTAATATTAAAAACAGAAAATAGTAAATTGTTATTGTACCTATTTAATTCGGTTTGCATACAAGATATGTATGTATTCACCATCGTCGTCAACTCTTCCAAAGTCCAATTTTCGCAAATAAGAGCTTGTCTTTGTTTTTCAGCAAAAACTTTTCTCTCGTCACATATTTGATATAACTTAATCTGGAGTTCCTTCACTCGACAGTGCCATTCGTTTTTTGTTAAATTAACATCTCGCCAATCATTTTCAAACTCATTGTATTGTTTCTGAAAACTGCTAACTAAATCTTGTTTACGAGAAGGTAGTGTTATTATTTGTTCCATTTTATCTTTAATAAATCTCGTGTAAGGTACTACACAATTCATTTGTAAGCGTATAGCTAAGAACAATTGCTGTATATCGTGTATGTAAGTTTTTTCAACTTCTTCCCAACAAGTCGCTAGTGCAATACCAATTAATTCAGAAATAGGTATTTCTCCATAATCCCAGTCTTCCTCTCCCGCTGCTATGTTTATTTCCTCTACGCTCACATTTGATTTTGAAATAGAGGTCTCACTAGCTTCATGAATATTTTCAATAGAAATTGTTTTATCATCCTTCAATTCGTCTTTAGAATCAGGAGCTTTAACAACTGCTAATTCGCTAGCCAATGACATTTTGCTAATTTTGGACCCATGCCGCATTTTTTCTTTTGATTTACCGTTCATAATTTCAGATTTTACTATTTTTGACTTGGTTCGTTTATCTTCAGAGGAGGGAAAATCTAACTGACTCATTACATTTTCTCCGAACAAATTATCAGTCGACTTTAACGGCAATGAATAATCTCCAATTATATATTTACATATTAGTGCTAGTTGTTCTTTTTCTATGACTTCATAATACATACTGTAATTTATACCAAGTGCTGCATAAAATCGATCAATAAATTCAGAATTTTCTTCAGTTAAGTCCCAAATCACAACTTCTTGAAGAATATCTTCTGTTTCCTTTAACCTCAAGTAACAGGTAAAATAGCTTTCAAATGGTTTATCCATCCTTTTCTTATGTGGGTCATTAACGAGCTTAGAAACTCGAATTTCTTTGTAAGGATCTTTCTCTTCTTTCCTATGTTTCCTTATACTTTCTTCAAGATATATATCATCACTATCATCTAATTCGGCTTCATCTGGAGGAGCTTTGCCAGAGAATGTTTCTTCGAGTATCTGTGCCTCTCGGTATGTATTTGGATAATTAATGATGACAATTCCATTAATATCGTCTTGATCTTTTACATATTCCACAATCATAGCTGCCAATAAGTACTCAGTTAAGCAATCTCCACTACATAGAGCTTTATACGCATAGTGGCCCAAATCAGCAGCAGCTGATAATGTTATTTCTTCCTCTGGAATGGTTTTTGGAGTTTGTGTTTGTTTAACATTAGCAGGAACGGGTCCTGATATCAAAGAAAGATTTGCTTCACTACTTTTACTTACTATTTCGTCTTCTGCTTTCATCAATTTAATAATATCTTTACTTTCCTCCTCCAGCGCCACAGCCATGAATTTATCGAAAGACAAATCTATATCAGTGCAACCAATCATTTCTGTTTTAAATTTTCTGAGGCAAAAATTAATCGCAGCTTCAAGTCGAACAACATGTATTTTTCTAGCATTAAGAAGAGTTTGCATAGGAATAGTAATAGATCTATCTGGCAATCCACGAATTATTGCCTTAGAGCTAAAATCGGGAAGATTAGCAGGAGGTCTTTGAGGTGGATAAGGATATTTAATTTCAAGTAATGTGTATACCAAATGACCAAGTATTCGATTTCCTAAATATTCATATTTTCTTTCTTCTGATTCTGGTTCAAAATTTGGTATAAGGAGTTCCAGAGTCCAAGGATATAAATAATTATGATATTCAATAAATTCACTTTCATTCAATGCTTCTTGACGATCCAATTCAAGTCTTATTACTTCTTCCTCTTCAGGTATTACTTCTTCTTCGACAGCAGTGTCCCTTAACATATCTTCCAAGGGATCAAAAATGTCAAAGATAGGTTGTTGCTTGTAATACAATGTTTTCCATTCATGTATAAAATGTTCTGGTATATCATTTTCAAGTAAACGTTTAAAATAAGCATATTTTGTAGCATAATCTATGATTGAAAGAACAGTATCATAGCAAATTTCACGGTAGTGTTGACGTTTTCTTTTCATTTTCTCAGCATATAGCTTTTTATGAAGCATATTTTGTCTTTGCTTTTCAAAATCAATTTCTACCAGACCTAGATTTATTTCTTCTTTCATATTATCTAGAAATTGATTAAATTGCTGAGTTCTTTGCTCAACAAATTCTGATTCACCAGCGATTCTGTTTTTTACTAAGTTACGTGCTTGTTGACGAGTTTCCATAATTTGAGTTCCCATTTGTTTCTCAAATTGAGAAATTTTCATAACCTTCTTGGCAAATTCCGTATCTAGTTTTGATTCTTCTTCGGCTACAGATAAATCCCATAGTGAACCACTAATGACGTTTCTTAATTGTTTTTGAAATTCCTCTGAATCTGCCTTTTTATGCATTCTTGTATACAAATTATCCATGTAATTGTGAGCCCACTCAGAATCAATTAAACCTTTCTTCCTTTCAACGAATCTTTGATCCAATTCAAGCAATTGTTCATAAGTATAATTTTGAAATTTGCAAGGATATTTCAAACAAAATTTATCCATGTCTCTTTGGTCTTTTTCGGATATTTTTTTGGGTTTCTCTCCAGGTGCCTTAACAGGTGAAGTAGCTCGTTCTTTTATATCGGCTATGATTTTGGAATACTTGTGCCTTACAAAATCATAGGTATCTTTTACTTGCTGAGCTTTTTTTCTTTGCCATTCAATAAACAATTTCTCGTTTAAAAGTGGCCTAGAGAGATCATCCACAGATACGTCTTTTTCTTCTGGGACTATGTCAACTTTAAAACGGTGGTCCATTTTTTCGACTAAATTAGAAACCATTTTTCGTTCTTTTTTAATAAAGTCAGTTCTATCTTTTTTGTCTAAGTGAAGAAATAATTGATAAAAAAGGCGTAGCAAAGTGGAGCCCCTACCATCCATTATGTGGTTTAAATCAGAATCGGTTATATTTATATCGATAAAATGTAACCATTCTCTTAGAAGTTTCCAATTCGTTTTTATTTCATCTATATTACTACTAGATCGTATATAATAATATTTTTCCTCGTTAATAATGTGGTAACTTAGAAGAACAGATGCGATGATATAGCCATCCTTCATCTTTTCTCCGAATTCCTCGGCTTCCCATTTAATTGGACGTTGTAAGCGTTGTGATAGCCATTCTTTTAAAACTTCTGCCATTTTTATGTGATTTAAATTCCAGCAAAGTATTAAATATCATTAAGATTTATGATGAAAGATAGACATTTTCGTGGTAATATTACAAAATATATTGTTTTAATTTTTGACATGACGTGTGATCCTGACAAAACCAGTATTTATAAAAAAACACTGAACACAGAATTAAAAACAATTTTAACTTTGCCGTTGTATAATAAGAAAGTATTGTTTTGTAATATAATATTAAATTGTACTTTTAAATAGTTATTATAGAACTTCGACTTCAAACGTGAAAAGGGCAAAAAGATCTGTAGCCAGGGCATTGGGATGACTTTTAAAAATGTACCGCAGACCGCTTATTATGACATTTTTTGTGATGTTTATTTTCACACGGTTTTTGCATTATTTATAAATTCTATTGCAATCGCACCATAATGAAATGCAACGACTACGATAAAAGTGTATGTTGAACGAGTTGAATGTTTTTTAATATTTTCAATTCAACATAAAGAAGTTATTATCTTGATTCTTCATCGTTTTTCAGAAACCCTGCAATCATACGAATCTGGATAATTTGGATAAAGCATTGCATGATTTAGGTATGCTCAGTGCAATAACAGAGGCACGTCGGGAATATTTACAGGATAGTAAAGGAAATTTCAGCGTAATGCGTCTCAACACGAGGTACGTTTCCAACGTGACAGTAGGGTATTGTATGAAGAGAAGTACAAATAAGAGCAGGCTTTGCCCATATGTCCTGCCAGTGCGGCATCGAACTAAGAGTGAAAACTCGGACGCGATCAGTAGTGACATGAACGATGTCTGCGATTTTAAATATAGTATACTGGAACCCTCCACAAGCAGCATGAGGGAGAATATTGATATTAAAAGTACAAAACGATGTCAATCCCTCGAAAACCTGAATCTGGTGATAGAGAACCCACCGAAGCCAGAAATATCCCCCGATATGGACTGTGTGTCTACAAGGATCCAGAAGTTGCAGGTAGACGAATGACACACAAAATAATTAAGGTATGGCTGTATCGAGAAATATGGTATGAGAGGTAGCTACTAGTTTAGTAAAAGTGTATTTTCAGTGAGTTTATGAGACTTTTGTTCCTAAACCATAAAGTTTTATTAGTTTTAATTTTGTTTATGTTGAAAGTTTTGAGTGTTAGTAAAGTTGATAGAAATATTTTGTACCATATTTGTAAGCAATGTGAGTTTAGAAATGCAGTATTCATTAATTATATGAAAAACTATTTGATAAAAAGCAGCAATGTGTTTAAATTTTGTCAAAAAAGTTTCATGTTTTGTCAGTCAATTATTATTACCAGTGATTAGGTAAAACTGCATTATTTATGTAATTTGAAAAATAATATTCACAACCAAATCAATATCAGAATAAGTTATGTTTTATTTAATAAAAAAGCTGTTTTATGTATCATCATTGCTTACACTTTCAAACAATGTTAAAGCCATAATAATTTTACAACAGAAGTAAATTTATATAAAGTTATAAGATATTTATTGCCTATAATTAATAGAACATGTGGTTACCTATTATTAGTAGAACATGTTCAATTGTTATATTCTTATGCTGTAAAATATTTACTTTATTTTCTAGAAAATATAGATAAGTAATTAAATAATTTTACAGTATATGAATGTGACATAAATGAACAAATTCTTGAAGGCTTCCATTATTTTACTTTTGAGCTAGTTTAAGTTATCAATATTTCATTATAAAAAATACAAATAATTTGTCTTATATGTTTAATAGAATCTGATAAAAATAAGTGAGTCTTGAAATCCATACTTAGTTACAGT
>CAJQZM010041782.1:40195-86201 GCA_907164665.1 Colias nastes | reverse complement strand
ATAATATCTGACACAATTTTATATTTTTGCATTTTGCATTGATTCCTAACAAAAATCATAAATATGTGACATCAACTAGGAAGCAATAACATCTGACATCAACTAGGAGGCAATAATATCGGACACAATTGCATATTTCTGTATTTTGCATTGATTCCTCACAAAAAGCATAAATATTTGACATCAACTAGGAAGCAATAATATCTGACATCAACTAGGAGGCAATAATATCTGACACAATTGCATATTTCTGTATTTTGCATTGATTCTTCACAAAAAGCATAAATATTTGACATCAACTAGGAAGCAATAATATCTGACATCAACTAGGAGGCAATAATATCTGACACAATTTCATATTTCTGTATTTTGCATTGATTCCTCACAATGAGCATAAATATGTGACATCAACTAGGTGGCAATAATATCTGGCGTCCATGACATGTTTGATGTATTATTTATAACATAGAGCGCCGGTATGTGTCTGACGCGATCATTGAATGACGACATTCAATTGAATGACTAGGCCGAACGTTGATTTTACAACCGTCACTCAACGTCCAACTAGTTAGCAGATTATAACATAGCCCTTAACGGATATAAGGCTCGGCATATTGTTAAATGACTAGTGCGTTCATTGAATAACAAAAGTTGCTGAGAATTTACACTATCCAAAAGAAGACGGTTGCGAGCAGCGCTGACGCCTATTTCTGTGTAGTTAAAAATTATAACGAACTCAACCACACCGCCATATCCAGACCAACGACTACTGTGCTAAATGACGTTTAGAAATTGACGAGTTGTCCTTTAGTCATTAAATAAATGTCGCCATTCAATGAACGCGCTAGTCATTCAATCAAATAGCACATTCAACCAGATGACTGCGACATAGGTATATATTTATTATGTCAAACGCCGCTAACGTCAAACACAACAAAAGAAATTCTAAATGTGACATGTTAGCCGCGGATAAAAAATATCTACCCACTTAGTGAATATTTCAATTTGATCGTGATATAATATGATATATCTAGACATAAATCTAGTATGCATACAATAAATAACGTAAAATAATATTTATTTGTTTTGTATTAATTTTAAATTAAACTGAAAATATAATCGTGTCAGATATTATTGCCTCCTAGGTGACGTCACATATTTATGCTGTGAGAGGTTATCACAATTATTTGCTGTACATTTTCGTCACATAATTTTGATGCCACTTTATTATGCTGCCTACTAATGTCAGATATTTTTGCTGTATACGGGCAGACAGATATTATTGAATTTGTTCTAGTGACAGATATTTTTGCACATCGCCCCCTAGGCATATATTATTGCTCGTGACTGTACCTACTTATTTAAGAGAGTTGGATGGAGTAGATCGGATCGGATATAAGTCGGAATTCTGCATTTGCTGATAATAATAGATCTATACTAATATTATAAAGAGGAAAAGTTTGTAATTATGTATGTATGTATGTATGGTTTTCACGCATACGACACGGCAAACTACTGGACCGATTTTGATGAAATTTGGCACAGACAATCTTTGGACCCTGAAAAAGAACATAGGCTACCTTTTATTGCGAAATATGTACCACGGGCGAAGCCGGGGCGGACCGTTAGTATTTTATAAAGCTATTCACATAATTAGGTAATAGGTACCTACTTATTATGCATGTCGTCAGAATACTTTGCGCTAGGGTAAAGTTTGGGCAAAAGAAAATAATAAAAATTATAATAGTTGCCTCATATGTGACATTTCTTCAGCCTACTACTTTGAACTTCCAGCTCCAATTCGCCATATCCTGTATCACTCTCTTATAGACTCCTCAATATCTCCTGTCATAAAAATGTGTTCCTACGTGACGTGAAAGAACGACATACCTACATACAAACATACTTAATTTATAAATAAATAAATAAATAAATAAAAACCTTTATTTGACTCTCTCACAAGGGTTTAAAATTTGACAATGAATGAAAAATACACATAATATATTAGGCAACCTTATGAGAGCTGGTGCCCGAAGTGGGTTCTGTAGAACCTGTGGTACGGGTCACCAGGCCCCACTTAGTATATCCAAAATACAATGTAGCAGTCGTATGGATCGAATATGCAGCAAGCTTGTGGATAAGACAAAAAAACAGTAAAATAGTATAAAAATAAAATAACTGTAAAATAACTAAAAACAAGTACATAAAAAAAAATAGATGGTTGTTGTGTGTGTGTATGTGCGTATGTGGGATGTGTATATGGGTGTGTGCGTGAATGAGTGAGTGTATAGTGAGGTCTGAAATGAGTGAGAAGTATGAATGATAAGATGTTAAGGGTAAATAAAGTCAAAAATATGAAAAGTTGAATCATATCGAAGTCTTTGCTGAAGTGAAAAGAAACGGGGATTAATTAAAGCGGAAGCAAATAGGTTTTTTTTTTTTATTTTTTAAATAACGTTGCACAAAAGTTTTTCTGTATCATCGTAGTTCAAGGTTTTCAGGTACATAGAGATTTTGATTTTACAATTGGATCGATTGAGAGGGTAAATATTGAGAATTTTATTTAATTTATTGTTAAGGTCATTGCCGAGATAACAGTAGAAGTTCCGAGATAATTTTGAATAAAAACTAACCATGTGACATACTGTGTCCTTTCGCCTCTTATCTTTTATCGAGTCAGGATTATACGTAAGTTGCTGGTGTTTCTTAAGGACAGTTTGGAGTATAAAAGACTGTCTTACAGATAGAACGTCCCAGAATCTGTACAGGTCAAAAGTGGGAAAACGATAAGGGAAACCTCCAGCTACTTTCAGTACCGCACGTTGAGCTCTCTCTAATTCGAGTAAGTATGTTTTAGCGGCACCTCCCCACGAGGTAATGCAGTAATCCACTAGAGACTGGCACAGGCTACTGTATACAATCTTAATGACTCGACGATCAGCAACGAGTCTGAGTGACTTAAAAATATAAATAAGTTTACGCATTCTGGACACTAAGGCATTGATATGCGGTTTGAAGGTAAGACATTGGTCAAGTATTACTCCTAAATATCTAATACTCTCAGTCCTTTCAATCGGAGAACAAAGGCACAGGGGATTTTCTTGGTCACAGGTATGAGCTTTTAGAGATAAAGAAGGCGGTGGAAGCACATTTGACTTAAGTGCGAAACATATGTATTTAGTTTTAGAAGCATTTAGGGTAAGAATATTTCTCTGCAGCCATGAATTAACCTTATTGAACCCTATTTGAGCAGTAATGAAGAGATCATTCCAATTATCACTCTCAAAAAACATTGCCGTGTCGTCAGCAAAAGTAATAATTTTGCCATTCGTAAGGTTAAGGCTTCCCAATTCGTTTATGTAGATCAAGAATAGAGTTGGGCCCAGGATGCTTCCTTGCGGCACTCCAAAGTCAACAGAAAGTTCATTGCTCAAAAAAGAGTTGATTTTAACCCTCTGCTTCCTACCAGAAAGGTAGTCTTGGAATAGCTGTAGGGCAATACCACGAATACCCAGTTTTTCCATCTTAGAAAGCAGAAGTGGGACAGAGACCGTGTCGAAAGCTTTTGCTAGGTCGAGAAATATTGTCAGGCATTTCTTCCTCTTGTCTACTGTTGTAATTATAGAATTCACTATTTCATGTACAGCTTCATTAGTAGATCGACCTTGACGGAAGCCAAATTGCGATGGAGAAAGAAGGTTGTTTTCTTCTAGGTACTTAACTAGACGAATATTAATTATACGCTCTAAGATTTTTGAAAGAGTTGGCAATATGGAAATCGGTCTGTAGTTAGACACGCAATCTCTGTCACCACTTTTATGGATGGGTTTAATAATTGCAGATTTGAAAGCAGTAGGGAATTTTCCAGAGGAAATCGAAAGATTGCATATATGAGTGAGAACAGGAGCAAGCAAATGAGCATATCTTTTAATCAATCCACCCGAGAGACAGTCAATTCCCACAGCACAATTATCACGAAGACCCTTGATCAGCTGAAGAATTTCGGATTCATCCGTGGGAAGCATAGCGAAAGATGATAAAGGTGGAGATTGCTTATAATGATCATCTAGTTGAGAGTTTTGGTGATTTAAAGAAATGTTCTTTTCAGCCAAATTTTTTCCTATATTCGCGAAATAGGCATTTACTTTATTAATGTTTTCAACAGGAGATGTTGAATTTGAGATTAGACAGGAAGAATGATCCACAGGCTTATTAATACAACTAATATTTTTAATCACGTTCCATAATTCTTTTATATTACCGTTAGCCTTGGCAATTGCTTGTTTTTCATAACTTCTTTTAGCCTTAAGCCTTTTTATAAATAGTAAGGATGCACAGCATTTCATATTACTTATATAGGTAAGTATTTAAGTAGTTGATAAAATAATCAATTTTTTTTGAATTTAGTGTTTGCATCGGAAACTCGTTTGCAAGTAGATGTTAAACTATGCTCTTGTGTCTAGTTTCATCTTCCTTCGGCTATGTTTGGGCTCCTACGCAGCGTAAACCCACAAAATCGAATACCGCTACAAACATCTAGAATCGATCATGATAACACAATTATTGATTAAACATAAATCATGAATTATTAACAAAATTCCAAGAAGATACACACAGTAATAAAGAAAATATACGTCACTCATCATCCCATAAATATTTATCTACATTTACTAAATGTACTACAAAATGGCGGGATGTTAAGCTGTCAACACAACATCTTCGCGCCATCAGCGTACAATATGACAGCTATTAATAATTTCCGAACGCGTCGATACATCCCAAACTATTACTGAATGTTTCGCTAAAACGTTTTTGAACGTTGTTCGCGCACTTACTGATTGTGTTGACAGATGTAACATCGTCAACAGAAGTTTGAAATTAAGTTTAATTTTGCTATAAGCTTTTGATATGACTCTACATCTATTCTCTACCATAATATGTGATATTATTATGGTGTTATTTGTAATGTTTTTTCTTCTTAAAGCAGTTGTACTTGAAAGTCACTGCAGAAGAATTCAAATACCCATAATTCCTGAGTATTCCGTATGCTAGATTTGTATTTAAATTTGTAGGACAGGATATTATGACAATTATTTGTCATTTGACTTTTTTTTCATTTGTATTACCTATTTGATATTTAGATAGACGATTTTAATAATTGAAGCCTCGTTAATTCAAATACACATACAGTTAATGAGACAGAGATACCGTACTAATTTGCGTATTTACAGCTATGTGTATTGTGTACCTATGATTTCATTATCATATCACTATATCATCACTCCTAACGCGCTTAGCAAAATGTTCAACTGATGTTAGCTTAGCTCTCCGTAATTTTTCATTAATGTTTTTTTCACACAACTGTACAAACGTGAATAATAAACTAATGCACTTAAATTTAGGCCACGTTACGTGTTTATGAGTTTTTTATAATCATATTTATGTTGATTTGCCATCTGTAAGTAATTTTCAGTTTATTTGAGCAATGATTTGATGTACTGCTAAAACTGTAACCTCTTACGTTAAGTGCTCTGAACAAATTATTCAAATACGTAAGTAGGTGTTTTAGTGGTTGTTACAAATCATAATGTACAATTTTGTTACAGGTATAAGCTCTATACAATCACCTACTTTCGTTTTTTATATATTTGTATTTAATGGCATATTTGAATTACCTAGGTACTATAATAATTAATAATTATATTTTGAATTAGTATACCTACCTACTATACTTATGAATTTAGCAATATTCTTCATTAGTAAACAACTTTATCGAATTACAAAACAACTTAATTTTGCTAATTTATACCATACTGATGGCATATTATTAAAACCACAATCTCTATATATAAAAATGAATTCCTATTTCCCTTGGTCACGGCATCACGCGTGAACGGGTGGACCGATTTCGATAATAAAATTCTTTTTTTATGATATTCCTTGAAGTGCAAGGATGGTTCTTATGGAAACAAAACATAAACATGTACCACGGGCAAAGCCGGGGCGGACCGCTAGTATTATATTATTAAAATATATGATACAGTAATTAAAGGTAATCATACTACCTACGCAAATCACAAATTCATGTGACAGACATATTTTTTTTTTAAGGATCAGCTGGAACAAAAAAGATAACTTGTATTGCATCTGTTGTCAAAATAACTTAATAGGAAATAATTAACAAACGTTTCCGAACGAAGTTTTAAAATAGTCCAACAAAAAATGTTCCCGCGCAGCGTGACAATCGTTGACGCTTTTTTTAGAATTTCCCGAGATCTAATTAATCAGAACCATTTTGGTTTTAGTCTGTCGTTTAAACAATTAGTATGCATCGTTATCATCCTGTCGTGGTGTTAAATAAACAACGTTATAAATACTTATATTTCCATAAAACGACATTTTCAAACAAGGGACTTTTAATGTCCATATTAACTTCTCGAAATGTGACGATAATTTAACTTTAAAAATGTTTTATGAAATTATCCATATAAATCAAGCAAGAATGAGCTATCATAATTCTAACAAATTAATGTCCACCATTTAAGGTAAGCATGACGCATCGGACAACATAAGACATTTAAGTATCACATTACAAGTTCTTAAATCCTTTCTAATCTCCACTTTTTGCTTTTAAAACGCGTTTAAAGATTAGTGGATGACATAATTTAAAATACACACGTTTCTAAGATTTTAAACTCATTAGTTATCTAAACAGGGTGGATTAAGTGGATTTCTGAACGACCACCCAATCGCGCGCGAACTTTGACAGATGTCAGATTTGGCGGCTTTTTAGATATTGATTTTTTTTGGATATTTATCTTTTTTTTTGTTTGGTAATGTATTCCATATGTACGTTATCGTTAATTTTATGCTCTGATTTAAATAGAATTCATAAGCTGCATCATCTGGGATTATTTTCTGTAGATATATTTATTGCGATACATACGTAGTATATTATTATTAGTCTGTGGCGATACTATAAAATCGCGTAGGTAATATTAGCGGCTTTGGTTTTTTGTTACTTAATTTATTTAATAAACTTAAAATTTTTACAAACATATTGTCACATTGTAAAGGATTTCAATTTTCAGCAAGCGGGCTTAACAAAGGGTTTAAAAAATACAACGAAGCATATAGTGTAAGTTTGTATAAATGTAAACGATTTCGCAGCCGATAGATTGTGATTGAATTTTGCTTCGTTTTTCTCTTTTATTTTATTTGAACGGCTGAACAAATAGAACCCCTGTATATTGGATCGCTTTCGGGTTTTATACTGTTACTGTAAATGTATTTTGTTCGATAAATAAATATAAATAAAGTGCTTTTATTTGTCACAGAAATAACTAGTTATATTGAAAATATTGGGTGTATAAATAGACTGATAAGTGAAAACACATATTGAAATGTATTCACTGATTTCGAAATAATAAACTTTGCTATAAGTTTGTTTTACTATTCACTTAGGTATTTTAAATCCTTAGTTCACTTCTTAGAAAATATTGTCCGTGCAATATAAGACGATAAAAAGATCTAATATTATCTATCTATCTTATGTTTATGTAAATGTTATAGAAATAACATCTTTACCCCATAATTTTAAAGCAACATTATTTCAGTAAACAAAATGTCCTTAAACCAACGCCAAATTTTATTGAAAGAGCTTTTTTATTTGTTTCCTTTTTCAAGTGCATTTTCTTTTATAGCCTGCGGACATATTGAATAGAATTGGCGGCAAAGTTATTCTCTCTATGGCTCTATGGAGATTATCCTTTTGGGGTTGCCATTGCGTTGCGAAATTACATTTTTTATTTTATTTACATTGAACCCTTGCTAAAATATTGTGAAAAATATTTACGGATATGTTTAAACGTAATCTGTATTATTATTTATCTCATAGGTGTATGTATAAGTATATAATAAAATAAATTAAATGATACGAGTAGGTACCTACGTTAGTTACCTATCTCATTAGAAAAGGGCTACGTAATAAATAAAATATTTTAGAATAAAGCTAGTAACATCATAATTACTAACTTACCTACTTATGATTTTGTTGAATTCATTACCTAGCTTTATCAGATATTTCCACTTATGAAAAGATCACACTAACTTCTACACCAAGTGATAATAAATACAATGACATAATCTTAAACCAATACAATTTTACCGCCACAAATAGATTCGCGGCAAAATAAAGTTTCGTCGTTTTAGGATTTATACGCGGCAGAATTGGTTTTCGCTCAATAAAGCGTGATTGGAAGTGTTCTCTTACATGTTGTTACATGTAACGTATATATCGTAGTGTCGGGTTGCCTGTTGACGTTAAAATTAAATGGAGCGGACCACTGGGAGCAGTAGGAACGAATCAGTTTTTATGTTCATTTTTGACAGACGTTATGGCGGCAATGTTTTGAGGTTATGACGTTTGTTATCTGTCAAATTATTCGAGTGTTTTGTTTTTTTGATAGAGTGATTGTTGTTAATTATATGAATTCTTGTATGCAATTAAATTAATTTTCAATAAAGACTGTGTGGTTTTTGAACGCCTTTTCACTACATAGTATAAAATAAAGTCGCTTTCTCTGTCCCTATGTCCCTATGTCCCTTTGTATGCTTAAATCTTTAAAACTACGCAACGGATTTTGATGCGGTTTTTTTAATAGATAGAGTGATTCAAGAGGAAGGTTTTAGTATATAATTTATTAGGTTTTAGACAAAGCGGGCGAAGCCGCGGGCTGTAAGCTAGTATTTGATAAATCTCCCCCAAAGGACAAAACCTAGGTTACATATAAAATATTTTAAGCAATTATAAAGAACTGAGGAACTCTGTCTTTCTGTTTAGTTTATGTTTTATCATACATACGACCTTATTCACATTTTCCTGAAATTGCCCTCATTTTATTATCCCCGGATTTAAATAAATAATTGTAAAATATGCGATTAATTCCAGCCATCCTATATTTTTTTATAGAATATGTCAACAAAACGCGAATAAATTAATAAAAAGTATTCCTTCCATATTGCGACACACACTACACCAACCTGTACACGAAGGGTGTTCAACCAATGAAAAGATCGCGATCTATGTGTGCGTGTGATCTATAGGGTGTGGTTAAGGGTTCAGTTATACGCAATTATAGTTTAATTGTATTATTATATGTAATTGTGTTAAGGGTGGCACTTTTGAAATATTTTTTATATGCATGGGACATTATTTTTTAATATTTTAATTTGGATAGTACATAATAAAGTTTCTTTATATACCCCGTGTACTAGCCACACTCTTTTTTAGGAAAATGTAGAAGTTGTTCGAACATATCTATAAGTAGGTGCAAAATTCGACTTAGGATTTCACCTTCGAAATCGTAAGTGACTGAAATGTAATACATACTTTCATTTGAATATTATTGAAAAGTATCTGAATCTGATAGTTATAGAGAAGAGAATGTAGGTACATACCTCTATTAATATATGTATTTCGCTATTATTTGATACGTTCTTTATAAGATTCTCCACCCGCGTTCCACTGCACGTATCGAGATGAAACATATTCGACAAATCTGCATCACAATACGGGAGCAACGATATATTGTGTATTATCAAGATACTTTGAGGGTATTCTTGTTGGTTGAGGGTACTATTGTAAAAGTAGTAGATGTAGAGTCATTAGAATTTGGTGACCTAAATATTTGATAATATTTGAAATCCTTCAGATTTTTGGAAATAGGTACTTATTTAATAAATTTATTAAATTAGTAAATAAGTAAAATATTTATCATTCTAAAAACAACGACAATACTATAAAGTAAACAATTTATTATAATTTACAATTGACGATTTTTATATAACAAGTGCGTAAATCCCTATTTTGTACAGATTTGTGAGTCTAAAAATAAAATTTTCCTAACCATATGCAAATTCCTTCCTCTTAAGCTTATCCGAGAGAAAATCAATAGCAGGATGCGAGAGAGAGACGGTAATACTCCCATAACATGAGTGAAAGCAAGACAGCCTATCCCTAACTTGATGTCGGAAAATTAGTCTATAAAAGTATTAAGATGTGTTCAAAAGAAATTGAGCTTTGATACATTGTGTTAAAGTTCGTTTTTCTGTAATAGAGTTGTGGAATATAATTTTCTTTATAACTTTGCTCTATGTTCATTTTGAACCAAAGTAGCTTGAGATAGAGTCGATTTTGCAATGAATAATGATTATCTAGTAATTTGCAGTGATTTAATGATAAATGCGACCACTCAGTTTTATGTTTTTATTAGGAGCTTGCAATTAGATGAGATTACTGTAACAATTAAAGGTAATCCTTGTAATAATGTTATAGTTTTTATGGATTATCATTTTTTATAGGTGATATCAGAAATTGTTGAATATTATTTAAGTAGGTATGTAAGTATGTATTGTGTTTGGTAAGAAATGCTGGATTACTTTTGATGATGTTTGGTATTTTGATAGTTAGAACTTAGAATCTACAATGTGGAATGTAGACATAGTGTGTACTATCTAGGTATACTACTGATATTATTTTTATGCAACTGTGCAAAAATACGTTTCTTTTTCAGAAAAATGTGAAAAGAGAACTGTTGTAAAAATAATATTCTTTCTTTAACAAGACAATCTGCCGGCATATAAAGCTCACCTAGACCATACGTTTTTGCAAAAAGTTTTCGAAAAGCTAAAGCGAATAGTTTCAGGACTTATTTCATGACAATAAATTTTCCGTAGGTACCTATGATTTTAGGATATTATATTGTTTTCATAGAATTTTCTAGAAGAATAACGAAAACTTTAAAGTCCAACCAGAATTTATTAGGTACCAGAGGGTAACATTTACGAACAACCAACCGCAGAGGGCTTTTATTCGGTACCAACCTAATCGAATTACAGCAGTTAAAGATTGTATAGTTATACCAATTATTTCGATTATGTGGGCAGATACAATCACACCATTTAAGGGTAATTGCTTAGGGTAACTCTAATAGGGTGGGAAATTGGATTTAGAGTATTCTGATTCAATGTTACACGATTTAGTCATTAAAATGTGGAATTGCTCAATAAATGAACATCCTGGGTAAGTGGGATATTAATCACCCGGAATTAGGTTGGTAGTTCGGTTTTAGGTGCAGGAATGTTCAATAAATAATTTGTAGAATAGCTACTTATATTGTACTTATAATAGTTTTACAATGGGCAATCATATACACAATACACGAAAGAAGTCTTGTAAGGACAGAAAATGTCTTCAATTTTAACAATACAATAACATCAGTTTAGTAATTTTTGCTTGATTAGAACATTTTACGAACCCAAGTTAGATTATTTTATAGTATACCTATCTTCTTGTACAAAAACAGATTTAAACTAAGAATCAGGAATGAAGGCGTCCTTATTTTTATAAGTCGATAATTTCTCTCATATCAACTTCAATTACACCGCTCAACATATTTTTTTCTATGTAGAAACACTAGCTGAAGTCTACAGCTTCACTCGCGTAGTAGGTAACTACCCGGGCAAAAAGCCTATGTGTCAATCCAGACTGTAATCTATCTAGGGCATGCAGAACCGAGTCCGGTTCCAAGTTTCTGAAACCCGGTTCCAAATCGAGCTCAGAACCGGGTAGAACCGGGTTACCCGGTTCTTTTATAATACCTCGGAAAAAAATACGAAATAAAACAATTGTAACTGTTAAAGTACCTGATGGGCCTTTTATTTTACGCGGCTTGTGTCTCATTTTATTAAATTAATAAAGAAACAAAATTTCAATACTTCTCTTTATTTATCAGTCTTATAAAAGTATCTTGCTAATTGCTATCATAATATCACATATAAACTTAAACCTTATTCATTAACTGCAAACTGTAAAGCAAAAAACCGGCCAAGTGCGAGTCGGAATCGCGCTCCGAGGGCTCCAAACAAACCTATTTTTTATAATGTTTAACTTTAAAATTTATGTTTCTAGCAATTTTTCCTTTATCTGTGTTATAAGGCGTTACTTTTACCAAATTTCAAGGCTCTGTGTTCATGAGAAGTACCCTGTAGGTTTTGAGTCCCATGCGAATGTCGAAATTTGCGAAAATTTTCAGCATTTACGGCTGTATCTTTTGATGCGTTGGCTTGTGAGTTTGACTTTTTCACAGCATCAAGGGACCGTAGACTTGAGTATTCGATATAAATTTCAGCTTGATACCAAAAACAAAAACATGACTGGATCATTATGTGAAACAGCTTCAGATCAGCAGATCAACAGCTTTTCAAATTCACGACAAATCTAAGAAAAATATTTCTGTAGCCTAATTTTTGTCATTTTCGAAGCCTAATTTTTTTTTGCTAATACAACCGTAGGAAACATAAAGCATCTAAGGTTAGACAACCAATCAGAGCCACGCTTGAGGCGTGGCACGAAAATTCGCGATGCACGTGAGTCTGACGTTACCAGATAGAATAAATTTGTTAAAATAATACAGCAAAATATAAATAATACTTTATATTTGAATATTTTGGTCGGAACCGGGAGAACCGGGTTTCATATTATTCAGACCCGGTTCTCAAGATCATCAAAAAACCCGGGTTTACCCGGGTTTTTCGGAACCGGGTAAACCCGGGTGCATGCCCTAAATCTATCCTCCTACCAAATTTCATACAAATCCGCTGCCCATTTGCGTGAAAGAGGAACAAACATATTCACAAACCTTCGCGTTTTAATAAAATGCTAATATCATACCAAATACGGTTCCGTTTTTCAACAATAAACAATGAAATGTATTGATTGTTATTGTTATAATGCATCTGAGTCGTCAATCAAAACAACGCGACGTACAAATTCTCATACACAGTTCTCATATCGTTAACGAAACGAGAAACACGCGGGTTTTCATAATGATATTGTGATATACGGGAACTTAGTTTGGGCGGGAACGCTTTGATAAGAAAACGCATGAAAAATTGGGGTTGTAAGTTGAATATATATGTTTGTCAGCCGTTTCTTGACGAAAACAAGTATTTTATGAATAAGTTTCGCAACAAACAGACCTTTGTTGCTTTACCTATTGTTTTTAAAGAGAATATACATTTGAGTGAGAATATTTGAAAGTCTTGTTTGATGATGTTCGTATTTAAATTATAGTTTTATCTCTCATTGGAACTTAGTATTACATTCGTTTTCTGTTTTTGAAGTGAAAACTTCTTTAGCGGCGTTGGGTATAAAATCTTAAACTCGCGTCAGGACACGTGGCCTGATCGAAAAAGCGTAAAACGGTTTTTTTTTTAGCCCTTATATTCCATGCGTAAGACGGATACCATTCCAAAATATCAAACATGCTGAACGTTAATAATCAAGTTTTCACTTCTGCCAGCACTCCCGGAGTGCAACCCGTCTTTTTTTTTTCAGTTATGTTTTTGAATTTTAAATTAAAATTAAATGTTTGATTTATTTGACAAAAAATTATATAATTTTTGTAGAAGAGCTATAAATTTCAGGACAACTTTCACTTTATTAAAATTCCAAATAAATTTCAGTAAAAATACAAAAAGCGGCAATAAATAATATGAAATATGATCCGTATGTTTTCAGAACACGCTCCCAGCATCCCCGCACAAGCATGGCTATCGATATATTTGACTCGCAAATATCGACATTTTGTAGCCAACACTAACTTATCGCGATGAATATCGATGAAAAACACGCGTTTTAGTCGGTAAAGCTCTATCTACAATGGAGCTTTATTTACGTAGAAAGTGGTGAAATCTATCTGTATGTAAAAAATAAAAATATAGTTTTTGAACACTGACTGAGAATTTTTAAGTCTGCTCAGAGACATAAGCTAGGTAAATTTTTTTAAGTTTTTTTTTCAGGTTAACCGGAGCAAAGCTGGGACGAACAGCATTTTCGGCAGCAGTTTGTTACCTATACCTATTTGGATAATCTCAAGAAATTTCGTCATTTAGTACGTCATTTTATACATCATTATTATCATTGGCATTAACCTTTATTCTGAACATTGCAGTGAAAAGTAAGAATGACTATTTAATTTACCCACAAGAACGGGTAATATTTGTGTTACTAGAAAACTTTTCAATGAAAATTATATTTTCTAGATTTCCTAGCTTCTAGAGGTTCTTGTAGTATTATAAAAATAATTGATCTGGACTTTTTAGCTTTTACGTTGATAATAATTATCTACGGCTCTTCCTTTAAAGAGATAGGTACGTGTAAACTGAACTTAAGAATATTATTCGTCCCTATAAGAACAGGTTGGGGACAATCGGCTGTCCAGTTTGATTGACGCAGCGCTGTTAATACAAATAAACAACGCGCCATTTTTGTTATTCCTTCATAGTTCGCGCTTTTGTGTCCTCTATAGGTATAGAGTATAGAGAAACGTCAAACCTTATTAGCCTGTTTTTTGACATTTGACAGGTGGTGAATTAAAAAAAAAGAATATTTTTGCGAATATTTCCTCGTTCCATTCTGTGGTTCCATTAACTTTTGATTAGCTTTCGGGATACCTATGGGTGGACAGATGTGCATTTTTTTGTCTATGAGTCAGGATCGATAATGAGAGTACATTGCTATATTAGTTTTTGGACGCTGAGAGCCCGTTTCTTTACTTGCTACGACTGTTCCTGATAGACTGTTACCACATTTTCACATATTATTATATTTTCATACATTATTTTTCATTTAAACTGACGAATAAGCTAAGCAAAACAAAACAACAGCTTATTACTTGAATGTAATTTTTGCTTAAAAAGCTTTTTAATAGATTTGAGGAACTGTTAAAAAATATATTATAAGATTTTTCTAAAACGTGCATACATAATAGTTACATATTTATATTTTGACTATTTTTATTAAGCTATTGCATAGCTTCTATCGCGGGCCTTGAGCGCGGGGACCGAATCGAGGAATTCCGTAACGAAAAAACCTCACGCTCCCCACTCCGACGGGCGGAGGCACAGAACTATACAGGGTTACTTGTAAAACACCAGCAACCTCGCAGGACAAGATAGCTAACATCATAAGTAACAACATTTGTTTTACGACTTTTGATAATTTGTTAGATTTTATTTTCATACAAAAATAAATATTCATTTAATTTTCCGTTTGCATATTATAAACTCTACGCTCATCCCAGTGAACGAGAGGGGGAAGGGGGCGTCGCGTCGTCCTTTCGATAATGAATAGAACATAGACTTACAAATATTAGGAGAGTACAATAAAAGCTTAAAAAATCATTTAAAAATAATTTATTGCGTTATGCCAATAGTCGTAGAACAAATGTTGTTACTTATGATGTTAGCTATCTTGTCCTGCGAGGTTGCTGGTGTTTTACAAGTAACCCTGTATAGTTCTGTGGGCAGAGGTGTTACTTGAAGGCATAGCATGCAATAGCTTTACCGCGGCAGTCCCCGAGTGCCACACGTCGTTTTTTTAATACTATAAGAACCAATTGCTACGATAAAAATATTTTGCACTATCACGCCTACATAATCTAATAGTTCATAACCATAATTTGAAGGGTGTAAAAATTACATCACGTTACCCCATCACTTGTAAACGGTCCCCGGGGTCCCATATCCCATAATCCCATCATGTTACGGGTTCCCCAATTACTAGACGCCATGTTTCTACACTTATTGGTTGTTTATTGTGATTGACACAGCGATTTGAAGTAAAATAATCTATATTAATTTGATATTTTTGGTTTTATGGCATTATCTATTCTATAAAATTTATAATCTATACTAGCCCAGATAATATAATAGTATACTAGATACTAGTATCTATAATTCTTCTTGCTTTGATCTTGCTTGAATTTTTGTAAATAACTTTAAAGTGTTAAGAATTTAACGATTCAAAAATGCTTTAATTCATCTGGATTAAATGAATGTTAGAGCTTAAAAACTAGAGGTTTCTTATCTTCAGTTTATCAATCCTTTGTTTTCTGTGTCATAAATCCGTACTAATAATATTTTTACCACCGATGTAGGATGTAGTCGTATTTAAAGTTATTTCAGAGATTGATGCAAACATTATAACAAGTCCAACTACCTTCGTGAGTAGCTTCGCATTTCGCATTAAAGCAAACTTTGGCATAAGCATTAGTTGGTCAGACACATCCTTATACAGAGTCACAGAGATCTCTATTTATTCTTATTTAGTTATTATCCGCATCATTTACGTAGCTAGCAAAAATACATCCTACAATATAAGAACATTGCAAAATCTGCACTCTTTTACTTATTTCCACTTATTCGTAAACAGTTTCAAACATCGATACCGTTATCCCGGATTCACCATACAATACAAATGAAAAACTCCAGGCGTGAATCGATCCATTAGTTTTTTCTGGACCGTGTATTATGTTGTCAGTGTAACGGTCCCCGAATTTCATTGGTACGATTTTTGTTTTAACGCGTTTTAGATGTCGCCTTTTTGTAGTCGCCGTAATTGTCTTTATAGCGATATTTAGTATAAGGGTGTTTTTCAAGGAAAGAGTTCCTATACGAACGTTATGAAGTTATATCCGTTGTTTAAAAAGATATTCTCTGGAAGACTCTCATTGGAAGACATTCGCTTATGGCCAGCGTGGTGCATCATACATAATTAATAAGAATAATATGTATTATATTGTCTGTGCTATGGCCTATGACCACATGAAGCAGTTAAATGTTTTCTACTAGGTATTTGAATAAACACTACCTACGTAGCCTATTGTTTGATGTAGAATGTAATAAGATATTCCAAGTCATATAGACTAATAGTGTACTAGTGTAAGTTTCATCTATTTTATATAGTAGAATTATGATTATAATTATAATAACTGGTCAACCAATAAAAAAGTAATCATGTTTAAAGTTTACAAATCTTGCAATTGTATTTATGCCTGTATAGCTAATAAACTAAAAAAGGCATATAGGTACAACAACAAAAATCTACTCCTATAGGTACTAATACTAACTATTAATATTAAATCATTCATAATATAATCTACTATATATTAACATTTTAAATCCTCAATTCAAATTAAGAACTTAAAGGGTAAGAAAAAGTTTGTACATGTCACGTAGCAAGGATATTTAATAAATGACATTATAAATTAAACATAGAACCAAATAATTTAGGAGTCACTTCGGGGTAGCGCAAAAAGTGCCTACATTTGAACGTATAGGGTAATATAGCGGTAGAGACTGAGGATAATATTTTTATGGCTTTTGTTATAAGAAATATCTCTTTACGTTTTATATGGAAGGTAGCTGACTATGTGATGTTCCTTGTAATTTTATTTTGCTTAATTTCATTTAATTGGTATAGAATTACTTTCTATATCCCATTAACTAGTGAGAGAAATATAAGGATGACAGTATAATTTGAAATTGTAGTGCAGCCGCCGGAAGACCAGTTCTTATTTTATAAGAATTTCCATAATTAATCTTAACTCTCCTGTTTTAAGCTCTATCTATACTAATATTATAAAGCTGAAGAGTTTGTTTGTTTGTTTGTTTGTTTGAACGCGCTAATCTCGGGAACTACTGGTCCGATTTGAAAAATTCTTTCGCTGTTAGATAGCCCATTTATCGAGGAAGGTTATAGGCTATGTATCATCACGCTACGACCAACAGGAGTGAAGCCACGGGGGTGAAACCGCGCGGAGCAGCTATAGTTGTAAAATAAAGCTTAACATTTAGACACATACCTAATATGTTAAATACAGAGGCGGCTCGTGACAAAATTGTATGGGTGTTCACTTGAAATAAAACAACGAAAATACAATAGCGTTAGCAGGATAATTTATTACAAAAAAATGAGCACCACATTAAAAATGTCTATATAAACACAAAAAATTATAAAGTATTTCAAAACGAATTCAATTATTATTTAGCAAAATAAGAAAATCCCGAAATTGCATTCGCGAGCGTATTCATAGTATTTGTTTATAATATAGGAGTGGCAACGTCGCGCGCAATTGCTGCTGTCATGCGATGCGCAACGTCGCTTGAGAGCGGCGCTCCGAAAATGGCTATTTTTCCATAGTAAATCTTTTGTTTCACGCGCAGGACTGTGGCGAAATTTCTCTTTCACTCTTATTGGATTTCGTATGTAGGCAATGTAATGAATGTTGTTTCATAGGAGCGCAATCGAGAGCGCTCCGTAAGCTCCGTTTCGCGCGTTACTTATGAAATGAACAAGAGTGTATATAATGATGTATTTTATTTGTAATGTGTAAAGTTACTTATTTTATTGATATTAGTATTGGAGTTTTTTACGACAGATTTTAAATAATGAGCAGGTATAACTTTATTATAATTATTTATGGGAGTTCACTGCACCAGCGCTCCTGAGGACGAGCCGCCTCTGGTTAAATACCTAACTATTTTCTAAGCATTACATAATAAGTTCATACATTCTAACATCAATAACTCCCTACGGCCTGTTTCAATTCATAAAGTAAACTTCTTGTTATTTCCACCGTGTGGCAGCCCTACGTTCTCTCTACGATATAACTCATCTACGGCCACAATAAATTGCCTGTGACGTCTGCGGTGGGATATTTTGAACAATCCGCGGTATAATTTTACAAATGTCCTGCGACCATTACGTGCAGTTTCACAGGTTTTTCGCGACGCCCGACGCATCCGTGAGCGGGCGGTGTGCGTCTTTTGTGTGGGTGCGGTGTGAGGGATGAGCGGGGGCGGGAGCGGGAGCGGGGGTAATAAGCTGTAGGGTTGCGTGGTACATGTTGTGTGGTACAGGAAACTTGCGTGGGGGATGTAGTATGAGTGGTATGGGATGCATGCGTGGTAGAAGGCGCTCACTTGGTAGGTAGCAGGCGTTTGAGCGGCAGATTGTGCGTGGTACAAAGTTACGTGATAGAAAGTAGGCGCTTTCGTGGTAGCGGATGTTTAAGTGTTATAGGGTACTTAAATACACAATATAGAGTTAGATAATAGATAATATTATATCTGCTTTAAGAGAAATAGTAGAGCGGAAGAGAGGGTGGATATTCAGGTATAATATGTTTTATAATATCTGATATATTATAATACTTTTTTTACCAAATAAAAATTCATTTATGCTTGTAAATCGTAATATTATGCACAACAAACGAAATGCAATACACTAAAAAATACTTACCTATATCTCATAACTTAGGCCATACCCCAAGATATGTATTTATTTATGAATGCCGCGTTGTGTCGCCACGGACGCCTTTTTACCGTCTCGTATAATGACGCGCAGATTTGTTCTGAATCGCCGATGTGCTGCCGGGATCTGATTTGTTGTGATTCCATTTGTTTCGAATAAAATAACGTTAGAATAGGTTGCGTTTAACTACCTCTATATGTTAGATAGCGCAAACAAGGTGTCAGTTAGGATGAAAACTAGATTGTTGTTAAACTGTACTAGTAAATAACTATATGTATGTATAATATGTAAGAGTACATAACGATGTAACTTAAGGATGAAAAGAAAGTATGTTTAAGTTATAATTACTGATCAATCTGGAACCTTGGCTAGTGACCAGTTATCGTTCAATATAGAATATGATATTTAACAAATTTTAACGGATTTTAAACGCTATTTATTCTTTGGGTATAGTGTTTACAATTTAATATTTATTCCGTGGTCACGGGGAGAATTGTTGAGTACCTAGGTAACGATAATGCTTCTTTCAAGAAAAGGAAAATTAATTACGATTTCTTCTTTAACTTAAATTTTACTTATATGTTTATTAGGTGTTACTTACCTACTATAATACAAAATATTTAATTAAGGGAAAAAGTAGCATATAGTAGGTATAATTTATAGAGCTTTTGAAGCTCCTCCTCGCTCCAGAGGCTGTCTGCAAAAATATAAGCTTTTTTTGCTAAAGATTGGAAAAAACAAACTTTCACTTTGTGACACTTTCTTTTCTAGACAACGCCCGAACACAGTTGACAGATATATACGTACGCCCGAATATCCTAAATTCTTAAAACTTACAACTGATAACTGACTCTAGCAGGCTGTACCCATTATAGTATTTTTAAATCCAAACACAATGCTCATTTGATCGATGATTTTTATTCAAAATGATTATACTGGAAGAATGTCTATGCACTTTAAAAGCTCATATCCTCCATGAGAAAAATCTAACAAGTGAATGACTTAATAAAAACAAATCAATAAAAATTCCGATCAAATTATAAACATTAACACCACGCTGACCACAAATATCCGAAGAACCCACGTTATTTAAATATCTCACATAATACGTGATTAATCTTATGAAAATATACAAAAAGTTAAAATTTACTGCACCCGTCAGAGGGCACCACATTTGGGTGTTTAACAAAACATTACAAAAGGTATGGTTTTTTATTAATTTCCTATCGAAGCCTTGTTATAGAAGATATGTGAGTAATATTCAAAGATGTATCGGTTAATAACGCTGGCTATAAGGCTTGGTGTGTACTGAGAGCTTTTTGTTTTCTTGGTTTTTTATTACTTGATTTATTATGTAAAGCTTAGTTGATTGAGAATTTGAGATATTTGTTGTTAACATGCTATTTCACATAGTATGTGTTTCAGTTATAAAATATAATTACGTATCAACGCGATATCCGATGAATTAGATTATGTACAATAACAATTCAATTACCTACTTATAGAGTGAAACAAATTACAAAAGGTTATTTTCCATAAACTTATATTCCTGTTTAACAGGAACTTATTTAATAAGAGCGTTATTTTATTATACGGTTACCCGATATTAACTTTCGATAAGATAAT
Organism: Colias nastes; assembly: GCA_907164665.1. Taxonomy (NCBI): domain Eukaryota; kingdom Metazoa; phylum Arthropoda; class Insecta; order Lepidoptera; family Pieridae; genus Colias; species Colias nastes. Next base: position 65,416 of record CAJQZM010041782.1, on the reverse strand, counting down.
ATATTTTGATGAACATTATAAAAGCTTCTTTTCTTATTTCACCAATACACAAAATATACTAGTTACACAAAAATCTTACCACCTCTATTATCTATTAAGAAGTTTTATCTATTACTAGTTAATAACATAATATATATTAACTGTGCTATTCATTTCCATTAATAAAAACGCCCAGTGTGCCCCAACCTTTATGATGTTATCACATTCTCAGAAGGACATGTGCCGACTAATAAACTAATTGGCCGCTATGCTTGCGTCTCACTAAATTTATTTTATTTTATTTCATTTTATTTCACAACCGTAACGAATTCGATTGGATCACGTCTCAATTAATTTGTATCGAATATATTACTTTAATTAACCAGCTTTAATTAATGGTAATGAGCGAGTAATGTATTTGTATTTACTAGATGGTTATCGTTTGTAATAGATTTATATGTATGCATGGACGTATAAAAAAAGACGGACGCCGTATTACGAACAAACAACGTGAAGCCACCATAGTAAGCTAGCGATCGTGTAAAGACAATAAACACGCACACACTCTCACCATAGTAAGCTAGTCGGCCGCCATTACGTCGTGAACTACCGACTGATTAACTGCGTCACTGTTTCACAAAAAATATTTAAAATGCCGTCTTGCGTGGTTAAATGGTGTCGCAACAGTACAATTTTAAATAACAAAACACAAGGGATTACATTCCACAGGGAAGCAAGTTATTTCTTTTGTTTTAATGACAAAATTATTACGGCAAAATTTATAGAAAAAAATACAGCCGCCATTGTCATCAGGACAGCTGTTGCCATGGCAACATGGCACACACACATGGATGTTTCGCCGCCATTACTAGGCTTCACTCAATGTTTAGGCGATATACCGTCCGTCTTTTTTTATACGTCCATGTATGTATGTTATATATATTATATATTTGTACATTTTTTTTAATTTCAAGTGACAAGTGACAAGTTAATTTTCGTGTTTTTAATTGCGTATCATTCTTATAAAGTAATTAATTTAATTCTTATTTCTGTTTGATTGATTATGGCATTCCAAGGAAAATAAGTTAAAAATAACCGAGTAGTTAACTATTGCGGTACAGATATATGAGAAAATATATTAAATACCATTTTAACATTCCTAGAGTAATTTGACTAACCGTTTTTAATATTATTTTTTGATTAACCGCAACAATTAGCAAATGTCACCTCGTAAAATCGAATCTTGTACCTCCCGTATCCCAAACCGAACCACTGAGCCTACAATAAATTATGTATGCCCAATAACTTTATCTTCATTGACATCACACTTCTGAGAACTTAAATAGATTATGGCCGACCGCTGTGTGTCATTATAACATTTAAATAACGATAAATATCTTATAAATATACGATGTCATTAATTTGAAACACAATGCTTTGTATGTTTCACGGTAAACTGTTGAATATGGTTGATGGGTTTTGGATAAATAGTAGTTTAGTTACAGGTTTTTTTGATGATAAAATTTTGAAATGAGTCGTATCGGCAAGGTGAATTTTATGCGAGAGAAACCGCGGGGGAAGTATAGTTTATTTGAAGGTGATTAGATGGTAACTATAGGTAGGTACCTAGTGTATTTCTTACGTTTTAATAAGACTGAAAGGGGATTAGTACCTATGCGACGACAGATTCTGACAGTAACAGACGCGGTTCAATCACTGAAGGCTAATTCAAACCGATCAATGAAACAGACATACATCTGCCTAAACCATGAGATCACCACCTTTCTACCATAAAAAGCTTTTTCATATCAGTCTTCTACTGGTACTAAAATCAAAAGTACACACGCAAAAACAGACTAGAAATACTTACATCTGTTCCATACTCCAATAGGAACAAAATTGCATTCCACAAATTCTGAAGTGTATCCCGCGGTACCCCAAATTGAGAAATATATGTGTTTTAACTAATTACACTCAAATTCATTAACCGTGTGCGCCAACCGATGTATTTAGATAAGATAATATAAGTAATTTGTTAAGAGACGCCCGTTAAATGGACCTCATTTTATCTTAACAGTGATTACGAATTATTTATTACAACGTTATGTATGTAACTTGAGATACGTTTAGCTTTTAAACGTGTTAAGTGTCAAATGTGTAAATTTATTGATAAAATTAGCATTGGTTTGGTTACTGGGAAATAGTCAAATAGACTGGTCTAGTATAAAATCCAGTATTAAGATTGCAACGGTACTTATTACTTAAGTTTCTTACTAACAAATGGATCTGCGTTATCCGAATTCTATGCTAAATAAAAAATAAATAAATTAAGCATTTGGACTGTCGAGCGAAAATATAACTGATATTTAAATAATGCATGGTTTGGTGAAATGGATGTAAAACATTGTACGCAAAAAAATTAAACAACAACCTGATCAAAGACAAAGCATTGACAGTAAAAAAAAAAGATGTGTGCGTGTACTAGTGTACACACGTAAGAAGTGAAACTTCTTTATGACCTTATTTTTCAAAAAATAATTTACTATATTAAGCAACTTTACAGAAATACGTCGAATCACGCGTGGTAGGGATAAGAAAAAGATGGCGCGTAACGGAAAAATGTCACGCGTAACGAAAAAATGTTACACTACATTTTTTTCCAACCCCGATAAAGAAGTTTCACTTCAAAAAAAAATATACTCTAAAGTCTAAACTGTACAGAGTATAGAGTCTCTACTCTAAATGTGATTTTTTTTTATGAAAATTGCCGTAAACGTAACAAAACCTATCTACACAAATCAGACATAAATCATAATTCAAAACATTTTTTGTGCCAAACTCGAACCTCTCGAAACCGCATAGCGCGCGATAATTTCGGCAAATCATTCCGAACCGATAAATCCGAAACGATAATGATCATTATATCGCTAATGATGTAATGATTAACGACACGTATCGCGCTCGTAATGATTGCTAATGATTCGTTTGTTTAAACGGTCACTCTTACGCGGCTGAGGGTTTAGGGGTCCTTGGTTTAAAGATTATTAGAAAACTACCTGTGCTCCGCGGTTTTACCCGCAGTGCTCCGCTCCTGTTGGTTTTAGGCTGATGATATAAAACCTAAAACCTTCCTCGATAAATGGGCTATCTAACACCGAAAAAAAATTTCAAATCGAACCAGTAGTTCCTGAGATTAGCGCGTTCAAACAAAGAAAGAAACAAACAAACTCTTCAGCTTTATAATACAGGGTGTCCAGCAGCAGATTTCAATGTTTGAACGCTTCTAGTTTTAAAACGCGACTTGCGAGGGGGACGCGGGGGGTGTCATTCAGCGCGTGAGCTCTGCGGATTTTTTAGTCGCCATGGAGCAGTGGAGTGGAGAGCATCGCGCTTATGCTATTGAGGCATACTTTTCGTGTGATTTCGCTGGCGAAAGCACGCCGTCGGTTTAATAACCATTATCAAATTCATCGTTTCAGAGATGGACCTTCGATAAATTTGATACAGTCGTGGGTAGCAAGGTTTAGGGCTACAGGTTCAGTCATTAATAACCCTAGGCCGGGACCAGCACCATCAGTATCCACGATAGAAAACATTAAACTTGTTATGAATTCTGTAATTGAAAATCCTCATTTATCACTTCGCACACGTTCGTCGATATTGGGAATTCCTAAATCGATTTTACAGGTCATTATGCGAAAAAAGCTTAAGCTCCATCCATACTAAATTCAGATTATTCAAGATTTGCTACGGCTCATACTGCTAATGTGTCAATGAATTCAGTGCGGCAGTTATTTCCTGAAAAGCACATATCCCGAAACGGCACCATCCCGTGGCCACCCAGGTCACCAGACCTAAGTCCTTGTGACTTTTTCTTGTGGGGCTATCTAAAAACTGTGGTTTACCAATCAAATCCAACAACTATAAGACAACTGAAGGAAAATATCCGGGCTGAAATAAACAGAATTCCCAGTTCCCTTTGCAAACAAGTTTTTCTCAACATGCGGAATAGATTGAGGAGTGTGTGAGAGTAGAAGGGCGGCATTTGGAAAATGTAATTTTCAGGAGATAAAATCCGCACTCATCTTCTTTTGACTTTAATAAAAATATTTTGTTTAGAAATAATACTTCTTTTTTTACAAGCCCTCAAACATTGAAATCTGCCACTGGACACCCTGTATTAGTATAGACACTTATAGATGTTACCTGTAAAATATTATTTCAATTTTCATTGTTATGTTAAAGCTACGAATATTATTTAGCTTTAGAATGTCGTTGGGGTAGTCTGAAATTGTGTTTATAAAAATTACCGCCCATTTTTTTGTTATTCTTGTTGTATTCTATTTGTGTTAACAAACTACTTACTACGTACAACGTTAAGCGAGCAAATGTTTATAATTTTTTATTATTATTTCTCTGTAAGTGAATGTCTTAAACCGTAATATTTTATCTACTTAGTCTTTAACCCCTCACGCGTCCTACTATAACATACTGATTTAGTTACGAGCAAATAATGTACGTAGGACGCGTGAAGCTTTAAAAGCATTTGAGAGTTATTCGGTTACATTTATCCTGATATAATTCTCAAGTCCTTAAATTCTACGGAACCCTTTTAAATATGAGAAGTGATTCACATAGCACGATGACTTGCGTATTAAGGTAAATATATAGTGGCAGTAATGATTTATTGTTTGACAATCAACCTGGTAGCAGACGCCACCTTGCATTCTTCAGATTTTTTACTTATCTCCTATATTTGTTATGAAAACTTAGAAGTTTCATCCAGAGATCTATCTATCTACAGGGACAGGTAACATAATACTTAAATTGATACCGACAAAACACTGCATGTTCAGGTGAACGTGTCAAAATGATCTTCTGATTCATATATAAATCCAAAGAATGAAGAAATTAATATTCGAAAAACTGTTTGTTTCCTCCTTTTTGTGTTAATAATATTAAAAAAAAACCTTTGCACGTACAGGTAGCCATTTTCATACAGCAGTCTTTTGCTCGGTATGCATTATAACCAATGTAAGTATAGTAATAATTTTACTCAATCTGCATATACAATTAACATGTCTACGTACAAAAATATACAACCCTCCTTTTTGCGTAGTTGATTTAAAAAGTCAAGTAGGTAGTAAAATATATTTTGGCGACACTTAGAAAAGCTGGTACCTGTAGCTTGAACATTAACCTCCTTTTTTTAAACATTTCCAAGCAATAAAACGTCGATAGTATCTTAAGTTTTATCGGAACCAAGGTAATTGTGTATAAGTAATTATGTTAAAACAAATTTGCACAAGTTTTCATAAAAAAACACAATTTAATTTGTTTTATTCATCTGGTTTCGTTTAAACGAGTGAATGGGCTAAAATTTTATGACCATTTAAAGTGGCAAATATAAAAATATACTTTGATAATATTGTTTGATACGAGCGTTGGTTGAAACACGTTTTCGTTGCCAAGTTTTTATGCAATTTGTTTAAGGGATTTTTAACTTTACTGTCTTTTAAAAAGGGGTTGATATAAGCAAGAGTTTGTGGTCATTTTGTTAAATAGCAGTCACAGTACGAATCGCGATTATTGCAAGAATGTCTTTATTTATTAAAATTAAGCGCAGAATAAGCGTTGGATTACATGCAGTTTGCGTTATTTTTAATTTATTTGTTCGAGTTTCTTTTCGAATTTCAGATTAGTGTAGGGTTACCGTTGGGAAGATATCTTCCAGTTAATATTATGGACTACTGAAATGATGAGATAAAATTACGTTTCTCTCAGGTTTCGGCAATTTGTAATGCGAAATATAATTTGATTTCATCAGTTTTGAGAGTGTACTAATAGAGGTTTCGAATATCAACGGTTTTAAATTAAATCGTGAATATTATCTACCGACTGCGCAAATGTATGGATTGTTTTCAGGATTTACATAGTATGTGAGTTTCTTTATGCTAAAATATCTAAAAAGGTTCAAGACGTTGTAGATACCTATTAATTGTTAATTGTAATGTTTAGACTACGTTATATTACCTGACATTAAAACGTCATTTGTTTTTGCTTTACAGTCTCTTGTCTTTACCCTTTATAGGTTTTTTTAACACTGGGATATTTTAATTCGATTATTCGACTATTTTAATCCGAAAATAATTGCCTTTTATAATGTCATTTTGATTAATTTTAGTGTAGGATTGAGAACTCGCACAAGGCATTTTTACGCAAAGAAAGGGTCGAGTCTACTATCTCTAGTAAGCAGATACTATTAAAAATAGACACACAAAAACAAATAGACAGCTATCACCAAAACCCAGCATATAAACGAAACGTTATCATAAGCATCTCGGAAGAAGCCACACGGCCCTACCCTCTCACCAGGGGACCTTTGTCCGTACCAAATAAATGAACCACGCTTCACTATACTTAATAATATAATTTGATATTTTAAAACGGATAAAGATATTAAAAGTCACGCTTTAAAGTGTTTATTTAACACGCCTTTGGGAGTTATTGAGATGTCCGATGGATGTTTTTTTTGGGGTCGACGGCTTTGATTCGTTTGGTTGTGGGTTGGGTACACGGTGTGAGGCATGATAGCTTGCTTGAGCTTTATGAGTTTCATTAGAAGCATGATGGTTTGCTTGAGCTTGCTTTGAAGTGTGGACAAATAGCTTGTTTAATGTTTAATTTTTTTAACCGGTTTGCCAAGTAGAGCGTGCTTGCCCTTACAGGCTTGAGGAACACTAAAATAATATGCACAAAGGCTTATGATTGAACCAACGTTTAAACAGAACAGTGTGTAGATGAAAGCTTATCTACCAAGGCTTCCAGCACACCTACATTTTTTAACCAACCAATAATCAATACGTTCATCGTAAGAAACACTATGGTTAGTATTGACCATTTATTATTTTAAAAAACCATATACCGATCAAGGGATAATAAAAATCATAACATTATGTAAGTACTGGATACATAAACAAAAACAAAATAATCTACTGCTACTATTATACACTAAGGCACATTACACACAAGCGACTTAACTGTAGTTTAACCAGTGTATGCTCACCCTAACAGGCTCCAGGGTTTCTATCAAGCTCTCAGGCAGAGTGACAGTCGGTTATATGTTAATTAACCAAGTGATTGACTGCTCAATGCATTGTTAAACGGATCTTGATTAATATCCGATTATTAAACATAACTTGTTGAACGATTATTTTGACAGACCGTTTGTTGGGTGTTTCGGTTAAGGGTGTGTGTAGATTGGAATTAGTACGTCATTAGCCTTAGATGGAGTCTACACTATAATTATAAAGAAATAAGATTTTCTTTGTTTATTCCGAAACATGAACAAAATTATATTAAGACAAATCATATATGCAATAAATATAAATGCATAATAGAACAAAGAGTTTAAAAGGTAAACCCACATTTATTATCTAGAAATACCTAGATTTTTAAACAGTTTAATTTCAATTTTCACGGAATAAAAAAATTCACGTCTCATATAGGAAGAATACAAATTCATATTTTTATTAAATAATTTCTATAGAATTGTACCATAAACGGCTCAGCAGTTTTCAATAGAATTACTTAAACTAGCTACTGTCCAACAATCAAACAGCATCATTAGTATCTCGTATATGAGATGCTAAGCCTCATCTTATGGGTATAGGGTGACCACACGGGGTCAATTATATTGGACTAAATTAAATTTTTAGGTGATACGAAAAGATGAATTTTTCAGTAAGTAACTTAATTAATAACATAATAGTGAAAATGGAATGGTGATTTTATCGTTCTCATTGCATTTATTGGCAATATTATAAGGGGTTGATGTTACCCACCCCCTTAAGCAGTTCGAATTCAGCAGATATAAACTATTTCGTTCGTAATTTTATTTTATTAATAAATAAAATAAAATTACGAACAAACAAATTTGTATAAAGTCATATTATGTACGCTACTACAGTATGGTTTAGTGACCAATAGGCAATAATATACTATTTCAACGACACATTATACTTAAGTTTATAAGTAAATTTATTTCTAAATCCATTTTTGCAATTTTAATAACAACACCTCAACTCTACGCTGCTTGAAACACAAACACAATCGTCCCGAAATATCAAAACTAATGGTCACTCGAACAAAACAGCTTAAATAAACATCGTTAACAGTGATAGATATGGGTAGTTATGAAAATAAACTAACACATCTTCACTTAACGAGTTACTTTACACAATACACACATCCAACTTATTTTACATCGATGCCTCCTAAGTATAATGAGTCAACTGACATTTTAGTAATTTTACAGGAGAGTGATTTGAAGGCAAATCATTTATATTTTAATGAAATCAAATTAATTCGAAACAAAGTAAATGTTTTTTTAATAAAAATTGTAAGCCCTTCCTTTGGTATAAAATGATTTTGCTGATTTTTGTTTTTAAATGGCATTTTTTGTAGATGGCTGGGTATACGCCGGCGGGACTCAATAGTGAAATAGTTTAACTACCAGTTATATTTATGTACGTTGTTCATCAAAATCTATCGTTAACACCAAAATCACATGAAATAATGATTGTCATTTTATTAATTTAATTTTACTTTTGTTTGTTTTCGGGTTTGTCTATCTCAATAAATAATCAAATGCTGAAATTATGTCACTTGACTCATTATACTAGGAAAGTAATTAGCAAAGTTAACATTTGAAACCTCAACGTATACTGGACCAATGTAATTTACTGAGGTTTATTTTTAGGAATTTTTTTTTGTAATACCTTTCGATGTGTGGGATTAATAAAAGCTAGGAAGAAGAACATGAATAAGAAACCAATAACAACTCATTTTGAAGAATCACAATGTTTTTTTCGCCACAATTAAGTAGGAATATCTTTTTAACATAATAGCTTTACTAAACGCTACAACGTGAACAAATCGCTATTAAAAATATCAATTGGTAACTTACGTTTAACAATAATGAAAATTATAGAAATTAATAACGTAGTAATCTAGGCATTTCTAATGCTTAATTAAAAATCAGTCGTTAGATCCATTAGAATTATGTAGTTGAAATCAATTAATTTATTAAAAAATAAATGAAATTCCTCTTTTTCGCTATAATTAATTACGAATTTCTTTATAACATAGTAGCCTTTCTAAATGCTACAAGTAAAAACAAATCAACATTTAACAAATTAACAATGTTCCATCATCAAAGAGAAATAAATTAATAACGTAACAGTCTAAGGCATTTCTAATGCTCAAAAAATATCACTTTTAACAAATTAGAGTCATATATCTATAATAAAATCATAAGTCAGAATCGCTGTCGTTAGCTGCATTAGAGTTCTTTGAAATCAAATTATTATAAAATAAATGATACTCTTTAGAAATTACCAGTGTCTTACAAAGATCCATCAAATCTTTGTGCTTATTTTGCTCAATAGGAATGGGTATCTGATGAGCTAAAGAAATATTATCTACGTCAATATTTAACTCTTTTCTATTTCGTGTAGCTTTTGATATCTTTACACAATCTATCCACTTGTACAACAATCAACATCTTGGTATCTCGTTTTACAAAACAGCCTATATGGATAATCCGCTTAAACTAGTTCTTCTGTTACTTTATTCCAAGGCATTTTTGATCCATCATTGGTAGTTGTCCAGTTGTTTTTAAGTTATAGATTTGATTTAAAGTGAGTGAGACACTTTAGTAACTTTGTATGGCTTTTCATCGGATTTGGCAAAACTAAAAGCTGTAGCTGTCTTTTGTCTGTCTTTCAATTATAGCGTGCATACTGTCGCCTTCATTTGGACCCACTAATAGAAAGCTATGACTAATATCTATAACAAACTTTGAACTAGCTAGTTCAAAGTTTGTTATAGATATATTATACATATTATAATACATTAAGAATACAATTCTGTTTCTATTTTGGCCTCCACAGTTGTCTGACCTGAACCGGTAATCTTTGACACCATTACCCACCGTGTCTTCTATAAACTTGAAAACACAGCTGGAAATTTCATTAGCGTCTCTCTTTGCTGTCTGTTGATGCCATAAAAAACAATAACCATAATATCATTAATTCATGTCATCAATCATCATAATATCATCGATTCCTGTGTAAATTTTTAAAATTTTCGCGCCCTGTTTGACTGCATTCTGTTAATATTATTAATTCAACATGTTAAAGAACAATTATTACCTAAAATTGCGTGCTTACTTGCCGCCATTCATAGTCAACTGAGCCGATATAAACTTGTATATCGATACAAGTTTATTGTGTCCCCCCTCACGCCCCGCGTACACTGGTACAATGTTATTTAGATCAGTTTACAATGTACGATTTTAACTGATGTTGAAATTGATTTAGTATACGTGAAATTATCTCGGTAATTATTGTACTTTTTTAATTTTTTTTAACACGAACGTTAAGATCACGATTTATCATGTTCGTTTATATAAAAATATGAAAATACCTAAATTTGTTAGTTGACTCAGTATACTTAGGAGGCATCGACATATTCGGATCTCATACATTGCGTGTTTTATTCGCTGATAAATAAAAAGGAATCAACAGAACGAGCAATGGATATTGTAGTGCAAGTAAAGGTCGTTTGTAATAGTCGACAGTTGAAAAAAGATGGTGTGGAAGGAAGATGCCCCGCTGTGACGTAAATTCTCAGTGCGTCTCGCTCGCACGGGTCGGAATGTGGTGCTGTCTCGCTCGCACGTTGACAAACAGTTTAACAATTTAATGCTGTGATTGTAAAGAGCTGGGAATCTTTAGATGTGGGTAGTTGATAGTGTTTTTGGTATAAAATAGTTTTTGGCTTGCTTGGGTAGACTTTTCTATTTAACATTGAGCTCTTTTCTTGTTTATATATAGGTAATTAAGAAATTGACGAGTCATTATTGAATGTAATCTTTAAGTGCAGTTAGTTTGAGGGAGTAAAAAGGGGAAAAAAATTAGTTGTTGCTCTACAAACTCTTTTTAGACAAATATAATATGTCACAGGTATATAAACGTTTTTAGAAACGTTTTCCTACGTAAGTAACATCTTAATGAAAAACTGAGAAAGAACTAAATATAAATATTTTAGTTTAAGTCTATAAGAATATCGTCTCTTTCCATCGGTAGAATTGGTTATCACTACATTGAAAATGTCTAATATTTATCGAATAAAATAATTAAACGTCCGCTCTATACTTAACTAACTCTATGTTATTATGATCGGTCGGATTCTCGCGTGTGAATTGGACGTATGAATTAATAAATTATAATTAATAGTTAATTAATAAGTTGTAATTAATAAGTTATAATTATAATTAATAGTTTATTTTAGCTACTTTCATAGCATTATGTCCTATGGAATTCTGCTATGGGGCAGGGCTGCAGATATAGAAACTATATTTATATTACAGAAAAGAGCCATACGCTCTATATATAATTTACGTGCTAGGGACTCACTAAGAGATCTCTTTAAGAATACTGGTATCCTCACTGTACCATCACAGTATATATTTAATAACATTTTATATGTACACAAAAACGCAGACTTACACACAAGAGTAGGAGATAGACACTGTTATGGCACAAGGAACAGAAATAAAATTGAAATGCCATTTTATCGTCTAGCTAAAGTTAAAAATTCATTTATGGGCCAAGGTATACTTTTTTACAACAGAATTCCTCATAGTATCAAAGAGTTTAGTAGTGCTAAATTTAAAAATTATGTAAAAAAACGTATTAGTTCAGAGAGCCTATTACAGCATTAAGGAATATATGGAAGATAAAAACCCATGGAGGGTTATCGCGTAAAAACCACAGGACAGTTCTCTGGCATATTATGATAATATACAGTTACATATTTTGTAAAATTAAATTGTAATACTGATATGATTTAAAAGAGCAACTATGGAGTTTCTTGCCGGTTCTTCTCCATAGATACTGCTTTCCGAATCGGTGGTAAATGTAAAAATATGTATTGACGTTTCAAAAGTGCTTCTCCAAGAAGTCTAATTGAATAAATAAATGTTTGAGTTTGAGTTTGAGTTTGAATAATAATCGCGCCGTAATCCGCCGTAATGTATCGTATATTAATACATATTACTTTCAACTCTATCTCATTTTATACTATGTAGACGCGTTACGTTGTTTGCTTATTAACTTTAGGCTATAAAGCCTAATTTGTTTTCGTTGTACTTAATATTATAGTTTTACTAACTGTTTTCCTTAATATCTATATACATAATATGATGAATTATTATAATCATAAAAAAGTTGAAACAATATATAAGGTTTACTAGCTTATGTTCTCTATTAAAATAAAACCAAATGAATTTTCAAAATAGGTTTAGTACTTTTTAAGTTTTAACATTACAAAGATTCAAAGATTATGTATATGTAGTTTCCTCTTCACAAAAGCATGTAGAAAGGTGCTTATTAATTCACCAAATAAAAAATCTCGAACGGAGTCAAGGGCCGCACCTAGTTATAATCACATCAACGCATTAATAATGTTTAACTAAATACACAAACGTTATTATTAAACGCCATAAAATTTAAGAATATGTAATTCGGTTGTTCGTTGCACATAAATTAGTAAGCGAGTATAGTTTAAGAGACAGCTGTAAAAAATTATTTTCAATTTGAATTTTTCGATCATACTTCAAGTCAATTACATGTTTTTAAAGAACCATGTGCACTCCAATCAAAATGCTATTTGTGTTGGTATTTAAGTAGTTATGTAAATACTTGGAAATTGAGGAGAAATTATTGTTTCAATATGCCATTATTATTAGTTTCCAAAATATTACTATATTATATTGTTCTATTTAAGTTTAAGTTCATTTAATTAAAATTATAAGTTGGCATAATTTTTTATCTTAAACAGCTTGCAATTAATCGGCTTAGTATTCAATTTTTTCAAAACGTTTAGTTGTTTCGCAACCAAGTTTTTATAAAGATATAAGTATATATGTAGGTATAACAAAAATATCATGAACTTATTATAATACCCAGTTGGCGCTCGCACTATACCTAACTTAAATCAGATTATAATAAAAACATGAATTATTTAATTTACGGTAATGAGATGTAATTAATTGCCTCAATTCCTTACGGTCTTTTATTTTCGGATATATATCTTATGTTTTTGATTATGGTAACATATTTTCAAAAATTTATATTGTATTTATCTATACTAATATTATAAAGCTGAAGAGTTTGTTTGTTTGTTTGTTTGTTTGAACGCGCTAATCTCGGGAACTACTGGTCCGATTTGAAAAATTCTTTCGGTGTTAGATAGCCCATTTAACGAGGAAGGTTATAGGCTATAGGTATATCATCACGCTACGACCAACAGGAGTGGAGCCACGGGGGTGAAACCGCGCGGAGCGGCTAGTATTATATACAAGAGCTGTGGTAACTCAGTGGTTAAAGCTTCTGATTTAATTAAAATAACTGATATTTTTGTTTTATACTAGTTGTTGCCTATACCTAGTGTTACCTGTGAACAAAACAACGGGCAAAATATATATTTTATGCCCGTCTTCAACTGCAAACAAAGTTCATTGCAAAAATCGAGCCTACGTAGTTCTGGATCTACAACTGCATATTTTCGTACAATTTTCAAACGTAGATATTATTTTAAAACGAATCAGTTTGAATTGCATTCTAGTTGAATGCGCCCTATGATCGTGTAGAAGCTGGATTTATTTATTTTATCCTTAGCCATCTCCTGATAAACTTTTTGACTGCACTAGGATTGAAAGTGTGTAATGCTTACGATATCCATTAGTCCAAGGGAAGTATAGCAAATTGCAACTTTATATACCTACCTATGTGTTTCTACTGAATTATAATATGCTAGTTTAAGTTTATTTGAATTTGTTACGAACTTACACACGACTTTGACTATGGTCTTGAGATAAAAATAAGCCAACACAGTATATTAGAACAAACTAAGTCTATCGAAATTCGTTAAGCGGTTTTGTTATTACGAAGCAATTATATGAAATAACCACCCATTTTCCCAACAAAAACAGCCTACGTTCCAATCCAGGTTCCCATCTATACATAATTAATAAGTTCATATAAATTCCTCATAGTACTCATAAGTATCAATTAGGATAAATCAAAAAGAAGCTGGGGCGTAAAACCTTCGTTAGAGTGTACAGATGAAACGCAATACAAACACACAAAGTTATTACCGCATATATCGAGATGCCCGAACCAATAATTAGCGCTGCGTGTTTAAAGGCTAAAAGTGCTGAAGTGCGATTATTTAAAGATGCAAGCATAAATTATTGGAGGAAATCACCGACACGCCCCCTGCCTAAGGGGATAGGGATGTGCGTTGGTGGTGTCGATGAATTTTGTGTAATAACACGGTTTAAAATGAAAAACACTGGTACAAATAAAAAATGAATTGCTCACGTGATCCAGACTTATATTATTAGGTATTAAATATTTTTACAAAGGATCGATACGTAAGTTACAATTATTGCAAGAATGATTAAAAATTTCTCTTGTATTGCTATGTATTTAACGATTTAAATGTGTGATAGCTTAAATATTAATTCATTTAGACTTCTTAATTCTTATAAAGTACTTTTCAACCGTCACAACTAACAACATAGTTTTACCATTTACCACCGGCTCGGAAAGCAGTTTCTATAGGGAAGAGCCTACAAGACCTCTACAATTATGCTCTTTTAAAATCACGTCAACTTTAAATAATATGGATATCATAATAATGATGTCACAGATCCACAATTGTGATTATACAATGTGATTTTCTTGTCGTCAAACTAAATATCTCATCCAAGTTAACCTGCATAAAATTATAAACAAAACCTGATAAATGATATACTATTAATTGTTTAATGATTACAATTCTGTTATTCATTGAAGCAGAAAGTTTTTTGATTAAAAATATCTAGAAAATCTTAACATCTATTAAAACTGTTTTTTATGTAAAAAATACATAGCTACTTTTTACTTACTGCTCATACTTATCAAACAAAGTCATAGCTGGCATTCTACTATAATTCTACTTCGTATATTGTCAAATAAAGTTTTACATATTTTATCGATAAAAATCCCATCCCTAGCATCTCCACGTAGCATCAGTCGATGATTTCGAGTGATTAACCGTTATTATTTAAAATAAATTCAATAATGGCTTCGCGCTAGCTCCGTGTTTGCTGAATAAAAATACTTACCGTAATCAACTTTAACACGGTGAAATAAGATCGATATTTGAATGCTAATGACTTGAGAAATTGGGCGATAAAATTTACTCTTAAAATGTGATTTTAGGTTCACATCATACGAAGTGCTTAAACGACATTTTATTCATGTGTTTGTATGATTTTAAGAAACTTAAAATGTATACACGATCATATTGATTCACGTTACTTACAGAATTGTCTGATTTTGGACCTTCAAACGCGTGATTCCTCGTGATGTAGTATCCACGTGGCTCCTGGTCCTTTGTCTTTTCATAATATAGAAAAATTACGCTAATAAAAATTCTGTTAAGTCTTTGATTTCACAAATAATCAAATATTTTCTCTCACAAATATTATAACAGATACCTACCTACGTATGAAACCTGCTTGTATTGGTAAAGAGCTTTTCCAAAGCGTTTAAACAATCGTTATTGAGTTTAGAAACAATCAAAATTTTCCCCCTACTAATATTCGAATATGATTAAATGCTCTTCTCTAACGTTTCACCCGTTCATGTATGCTCAGCCCAACAAAAAATGGCGGTTTCCGAACGATAATTGGCTTGGATTCTGCAATTTGGTCAGTACGCAAATTGCTGGTGTAAATGTAATCATTGTTAATGACAGACTGCACGTATAATAATGTGCGACGGAATAATGCGCTGTTGACAAAAATCATTTCGCAAGGATAATGTACGGTAATTTGGAGGGCCAATAAAAAACATTCTGATCGGCTCCGCTCTGAATGAAGTTGTTTTGAACTAATTTTTAGTAAATCGATTTCGTGAATGGGAAGCTTTTGTGGGTTATGGGCGGATGTGTTTATGTTACGTACTGTTTTATATTTTATAAAAGTGCTGGAAACAGAAACTGTAGGTACTTAGTTTATTTAGTTTTTCCAGTTGGTTAATACACACAATCTGTTTTTTGAATACGATGAACGGAACAAGGTGGCCCACTTAAATAGTATATTCATTCTTCGGATAAAAGATTAATAAGGATCAATCGAGGAAATACCTTTTTAGAGAGATACCTTCTTGGTATAATATTATTTTCCTACGCCCGTTGTGTTTAAAAATGTTTATTTAAAACGTTAGCTTATGCATTGCTTTTATAATATTGACTGAGTACAATTTAACGGTTCTATATGTAATGAATATAAGGTTTAATTAAGTTACAATATTTCATAGGTACTATAGGTACTTAAATTAAATTGTCTTTATTTTACCATCATTGCTCTACGATTTGCTGCATTCCTTGTAAAACTAAAATATATGTTGTACGTAATGAATGATTCTGAACTACCTATTTTATTACATTATTTCTGTGAATGAAGATAAATATAACTTTAACTAGATAGAGATTGCAGTAAAACTATCATTTTCTGGCACTATTCTTGTACATTGACATAACTCAAGCTTTCTTTTAACAAACATAAATCGATCATTCTAGAATTCAAACCTGCTAATTACTAGACCAAAAACGATTTATTAAGCCTAACGTAAAGGTAGCATTCTTTAAAAGCTTTCATCGCCTCACCATTAACTAAATACTGGTTAAAATAAAAACAAATTTGGCCCAAACACGCCCGGCTACAAGCTTCGGGCAACAAGCATTATTTATTATATTAATAACAACTAATTATATGTTTAAAAGAAATATTTTATACGTAATGACGTGATATAAATCTTGATCGGCGTTATAGGGATGCGGTGTGGCGATAAATTTTATTTTTATCGATATTTTTTTCTGTTGCCGAAAGTGTGTTATCTTGTGTATCGTTAAATAGATCTGAAAGTTATGTCAATTATCTATTTGTATTGTTTATACATATAATATAATAGATGATTTGTAACAATTAAAAGGAGAAATGAAATTTAATACATAAATGATGATCATTTAGAAACTATTTGTTCATGAATAAAATATGAATTTTATTTAACTTTATTAGGGAATTTACACAATTATTTCACAATTTAAATACTTAATTGTTCCAAACCCTATGCATCCGCTCAACGCAGCGATCAGGCAATTTATAATATTTCAAGTTCGCATTCAATAAAACATATCATAAAGTAACGCCCACACCGTCGACCAATCAATACACAAATACGTGTAAACGCGATATGAAGCGAGCCTTTAAAACAAATAGTTCTGAGAACTTCGCCTTTCATAACTCTGCCAAATTGACACCTTGTTTAACCCAATGCAATTCTCGACAATTTGCGGTGTCCGTAAGTGGGCTATTATACGGGCGCAAAGTTATTTTTATCGACACAATACTCGATAATGTATCCTACATCACTAAGCTTAAGGTGCACGGGCTGTAACGGGGTGTCGTTATAGTGTTGTGCGCTGGTGAATATCGACTACGTATACATCTCATCGACATCGATTTTATACTTTTTTCCCATCACGAATATCAATGGAAATTTGTTTTGTGCCCAATTATACTCTGTCCATTATATTATTTGCTTTTTGACAGCTTCACGCCTATGAAGGATTGTATTGTCTATGTTAAAATGTCATACAAATAATTATTGTTCTTCATGGACATGCCCCGCCCACTTAGTGATTTCTACACAGAATTATTCAATGATGGGTCGATAGATTATAATAATCGATAGAAATACTCTGTAAAATGTATCCGATACAGAAAAACTCTTCTATTATGTTATATAATTTAAACATAAAGAGAACCAAATTGTAAGATAGAAACCAATAAATAATAAAATATTAGTTTAGTTTAGTTTTAACATAAAATGCATACATATGTGGTCTTATTATTACATATCTTATTAGTATGTTTACGTTGTAATTATTATTTACGTACCTGATTCGATTTATGATAATATTTTGAATTTATAATTGAAATAGTATCACAATCGATAATCTTTTGTACATCACTTCTGGTATCACCCGTCGAGCTGTCAAAAAGCAATTCTTATAGTGGACAGACTATATGTGCGCCTTTATTTTATGTACGGTTAGCATAATACTGAATATTGTTGAGGGTGAACGCTTTTTTGATTCGCTTTATTAAGTTTTTATGACCGCAGTGTTGGGATACTGTCGATATGAATATTAAAGTTAAATATTAACAAGATATTAGGTACTTAGCGCTATCTAATGAGTTGAAAATATGTATTTATGTATTAAGATATTTAGATTTGTTAAATCCTTTAAGAAAAAGCACTTTCGCATCTTTATAATTTACACTTAACCCAAATTTATTTCATAGTATCTAATAGTAATTTAAACTTATGACCATTTGATTCGTTATGAAAGTCATGATTTTTTACTTCTCATAGATTGTTACGTCACACTAAATAAAATTATTCATATCAAAATTTTCGTCTTTGGACGCGATTTTTTCAGTCCGCTTTCAATTTTTATTCAGTTTCTAGAGCCTGTGTTCATCTGAATAATTAACTTTTTCGTTTTCTTTAACTATTATTATCTATTTTGCTATCGCTACACAAATAGTGTCGAAACAGATACATTACACAGTTATTAACTGGCATATCGTTTTATTAATATATTTATCTGTATTCGGATCAATTCGGATTTCTAATGCGTTTAACGAAGGTCAATGTGTATAATATTTTACAATCAGAATAAAATGCGTGCAGGCTTATTGGACTTTTCATAATAATTACATTAGTTTAACGACCATTTCTTTTTTGTTTTCTATACCTAGTAGTTAGTATGTTAGTAATGAATGTTGAATGTTATGTCATTTCTTAGGAGATTATTGAATAAGTGTGAATAATCTAGGTAACTGGTACAGGGAGCTTACACATTTAATTTTACAATACAATTTCTATATTCATTTAAAATGATTAAAGTCGCTGAAGCCCATGAGATTCCCTGATAGTAGAGTAGATATTATGTTAATACTTAATAGTAGTTTACGTAAGAATAGGTACTACCTAACTAAGTAGTTTTTGTACATAAGCGTGTTACAAATTATAACATACTAGCTTTCCGCCCGCGGCTTCGCCCGCTTTGTCTAAAACATAATAAATTATATACTAAAACCTTCCGCTTGAATCACTCTATCTATTAAAAAAAACCGCATCAAAATCCGTTGCGTAGGTAGTTTTAAAGATTTAAGCATACATAGGGACATAGGGACAGAAAAAGCGACTTGGTTTTATACTATGTAGTGATTTGTTTTGAAAATACTCCTCCAAACTCATACACGACAAGTCTCTTGACAGAGTTTAGTATAATGATGGAAGAAGCTAAATATTATCAAGAACAACACCATTACGTTCGGTTCAGCCGGCACAAAGCACCGGAAGAGACGGATAAACAAACTTCAGCTTCTTTGGGAGCTTTTGGTGGGAAAAATTCCGATCGCTTTGAGAAAAGTTGTTTAAGAGGTTATTAGTTTTGTTGTATTGTTTGAAAATATTTATAACAGCGAGAGATTGATAAAGTTTTCCTTTATTTACTTATTTAGAGTTATGGCAATTCGGTTTCTTTATAACATTTGAGTAGAATGAAGACGAGCTTAACAATAAACGTAGTTATAAAATTAAGAATAGATAATAATTATTAAATATATTGAAACCGGTCTTCAAGAATTTTTGTAAAATGTTATGTTTTTAATATTTTTTTATAATAATAGCCTAAGTACTTCCATTGCGTATAACTCCACAGATGTAAGTGGCTAATTTGTGTGTGTATGTGTGTGTGTGTGTGTTTAGTTTAAATTGGCTCCTACTACGCCTTCGAGCATGTTAAGGTAATAGGCGGGGCGACGGTGTAGGGTTGTCACTTGATACTTTTACTAATTTTTAGGAAAATATTTTATGTATAGACATAGTAATAGGGACTTAATTTTCATATTCACTAATAGACACTTGCACTGTAACAGTGGCAGACACAAGAAATGTACAAGTTTTTGTTTTTCTCGATTGATTTGATTAAGTATTAATAATAGGTATTGTTGCATAAATAACTGTTATACTATTTTCAAAATAAACGTAATAAACAAAGTTTTTTTAAACGAAGACGTTTGTTCTTCAACTTGCATGGTCAGTCAACGCAAAAAAAAACATTGAAAATATTAAAAATCTTCTCGTTGGCAGCCCTGCATCCCACAGCACCATCAATATAACAATTTAAGAGGAACATTTCAACAGCTATAAATTAAACACGGTACCAATGGACTGCCCCCGGGGGCAATCAGTGCAGTCGACAGCTTGGTATCCACAATTGCGAATATTAAGCTGTTTCTAATGCTGTTCTGATTAACTAGTAGGTGACTAGGAGGTATATATACTCAAACTCAAACTGAAACTGAAATTATTATTAAGTACTTAGTGTATTATTAATAGTTTGGGATGAAATGATCAGTGAAATACATTAAAAGACAGAGGTTATTACCTTTACTTTGCGTATAGTTTGGTTTTAAATTTTAATGTCACAAGTATAGTGATAGGGATTAGGGAGGGTGTGGTGAGACTTCCCCTGTTTTATTTCTTTAGGTCATATAAAAGAGCTTTTTAAATAATTGTAGAATTTGAATTCTATGATGCTTATTTTTTTTTTATTGTCGATAGGGAAGCGCTTGAGCCTTGACCACAATCTCGCCTGATGTTAAGCTGAGATGTGGTCTAAGATGGTACGCGCTTCCCTAGAAGGTACCTGTTCGCTCTACGCTCTACGCTTATGCATAGAACGCATGAGCTAAAGGAGTCTGTAGGAATGTTCATATTAATAAATGTACGAATTTTTACATACTTCTTGATAGAAACAACTAGGTAGATAGGTACTATTGCTGATTAGCAAGAGGTTTGGTTAATAAGAACTGAACAAATCGGTTCATTTGATGGGGATGTTTGGGGATAAAAATAATTTTGAATAGGTATAATTTCTACACAATAACAAATTTATGAACATTACAACAAAGAATAACAGGAATGTATGAAATGCTTGAAATAACAAAGTACCTACTTCTAATTACTAGATAATTAATAGCATAAAATCCATTATCAATTTCTAATTAATGACCCTTCTTTCACCAACTGAAACCAAACAGAACCTAACCCAAAATTAATGGTTCTTAGCGCGTACTCATTCATTAAGGCGTCAACAACTAAATTAGAAATGAAAACTAATAAATTGATCTAAAATATATCTTAGATTTAATTTTGGTGCGTAACAAATCATTTTCTTCTGGGAAGGCTCAATAATTGGGTCGATATTGGGCCAAATAACAGGCTTTAGTGGCCAAATTGGGCTCATAAAATAATACACGCTCTGGGCTTCATTCGGCTACAAAATTATCGAGTTATCGATTTGTTTTCGTTGTATTATAATGGGGATAATTTGAATTTTATCACGGACGTTGTGGAGTTGAAGATATTGTGTTTTTTAATTAAACGACTTCGATTGCGATTTATTTATTATTTCACCCTTTTTAATTAACTGGTGTATTAATATTACGTGTATTATTACAATAATTCTTCCTCTACCTATATTGTACTTACCTATACTTGTTTAGAGCAAGTAAAGTCGATGCGTCAAATCTTAATACTTATATATAAATCTCGTGTCACAATGTTTGTCCTCAATGGACTCCTAAACCACTTAACCGATTATAATAAAATTGCCACCATGTGCAGTTCGATCCAACTTGAGAGATAGGATATAGTTTAAACATGTAGGTACCACGGGCGAAGCCGGGGCGAACCGCTAGTAGGTATTATATTATTCTCCATGTAATTTATGTTTGAATTATTTTCGTTTGTGTTTGTGCTGATATAGCCGCAATATTGTGCCCATTACATTTTATGGTCTTTCAAACGTCAATTTTTATTAAAATTTGCATAAATTATTATAATATTAACATGTAAAAGGATTTTTAAATATCACTAATTTATATAATTAAGTATTCATAAATCATCCAAATTACTTTAAAACAAAGAAGTTTTAATTAATCTAAAAGCTATTTAGGTTAATTTTTAAACGTTTTCAAATAAGGCGCGAACCAATCATTTATTATGTATCCTTTCATTTATTATCAACGCACATTCATAACAACAATTAATTAATATAGATTCTGGCACAATTATTTATATGTTTCAAGCGGTTCATTCATTAAGATTATCTAAGATGGAACAGGGATGGAATTAGTTTTAGAAAGCCCTTTATAACGTAAGGCCCTGAAGCACAGATTATTAAATAATTACTACGTAACCTGAAGGTAATTTTTTAACCGACGGAATTTCGCAACTCGTAAAGGATGTTTTTAGCGTCATTTTACATCTTATGTAAATGACGCTAAAAATATATTTTTTACAATATCCAAGTTGAAACTAAATTCAATTACGTAAAAACAACTGATGCACTGAATGGTTACCCATCAATAGAATGACTACACGTTAGCTTGCTGAACTTAACTGAACTAGGTATACAAATTTGGATGAAATCATACACATCACACATGGGTAGGTATTCTAATCTGGATTGTTTTATAATATACCTAATACGTTTATACCAGTTCAGGGGAAGCCAGTAATAATTAATTGGAAACTTAAAAGGAAGGTTTAACCAATAAAAGCATAATTAAGTGTTAGGGGCCATAAAGTGGGGCTCCAAATAGCATTCAATTTATACAGAAACAATTTGCTTTATACCACTAACGTTATTATATTAATCACAGATAGGACATAAATTTTCATTTAATGAAGGATTAGTTTACACAATTATAGTTTTTGAGGCCAATAAAATACAGTTTACAATGGTATGCCCATTTTATTGAACCGTTTCCTTACCTTTGTTGCTTGGTTGGTTCTTTTGGTTTCGTAAATTTCGATTGGACAATTGTTTCTTATTTGAGCGATGAGCGATTTATTCTTGTTAAAACAAAGGCGAGTTAATAACAATTTTAGTATCTAGTAATCTATAGAATATAGCATATATAATATAATATAGCAATAATTAAATCATTTAGACGTAAGTATATTGATTTTAATTTTTAAGTTGAAGTTTGCTGTTTTGGTTCAAGATTAAAGTTAGGTAGGTATGTAGCAAATATAGTCTTCGAGTCGAATCTTTATTATCCAAAAAATAATCAATATTTATTATGATTATCATTACCCTAATGACTAATCCCTACCAATTTCTACACACATATTTTATTTTTTAAATCTTTCATTTAACCCAACGAATTGTTACGAAACCACAGCACACTGTAATATGTAGACTGCAGTAGGCGTCCAAGGATTATTTATAGAATTTAATTAGCCATCAGACGCCCATTCCGTAGCGGTGTTCGCGCTTCGTGGCCGGCCATATCTCTGCCGATTTCAATTATTGCTCAATGTATATTGTTTTTTAATACTAGGTGTATAAATATAATAAATGTAGCCTGTGTCATTTTGTTATGTTGGTAGTTTGGTAATTTACTAACTTACTACGGTATTTGAACTAAATTGTTCGCAGCAATTATACTGACTATTACTATTACTACTAGGTACCTACTATGCCATGGATGAACTTAACCAATAAAAACACTGGTAGAAAGTTTCTGGAGATTCAGAAAGAGCAGCTTGTTTCGTAGAAATTTACAGTATTCTCTCACTCTATTCTTTTGTTTTTTTTTTATAAGTAAGTTTAAATTTACATCTAATTAAAATTTTCCGCATTTTCCCACATAATAATAAAATAAACATCTTATTAGATCATATAATAAGTCATAATAATTAATACTTACCTAATTAAGTAGGTATAACAATAAATTTAAATCTATTAGAAGCGAGTGTAAACCAACTAAGCGCTATACATTAACCTATAAACACCTATAAGTGATCAATAGTAACATTGAAAAAACTTCCAAGCGTCTTTTTGCAAAACAAAATGGCGTCCGCCGAGATTTGAACCGACGGCACGTAAAATTAATTACTCTTGTACGCATGGCCACTGAACTTATCAGCGGAGTTTCGTTTATTTTCTCAGAAATTTAATTAAGATCCTTTCTACATAATGTTTTGTTTTTCGCCAAGTTCAACTGACATCTGATGGGCTCAATTATTGTATTTTTCTGACATATATACTTAACTGTCATATTTTAATGTCCCTCTGTCAATGGCGTTTATTTAATCGTAACTCGTAGGGAACTTGAAGGTTTTTATAATGTACAGCGAATGCTGGTACGATTGTTTAAATATAAGCAAGGTAGGTATGTTATAGCAGTTTATCGAGGCACACAATATTAAGTGAACATACAAAAAGATGATGTAGAAATAGTAGTGTAGCTTAATTAAAAAGTTTTGGCAGCAAAACTTGTCAGTTCCTCATATTCTTAACATCTTACCCATTACAAAATTTCTGCCAAAGACTTGTAGTAGACTATTGTAGGTACCTACATCTTCTACAAACGGAATCTGACGATGTCAAATATAGCAAGTGATTATATTTTAACAGTTACAAGTAGAACACACGAAGTATGTTTGGCCTGTCTAACAGATCCTCACATGTGTACTTACGGACTTGCCTATGGGCGTATTCAGAAAGAAAGCTTGAAACTTATAAGCGCTTATAAGCGCTTATCGGCGCTTGTCAGCGCTGTCAACCCGCGCAGGAAAATATATGAACATGACAAGCGCCGATAAGCGCTTATAAGTTTCAAGCTTTCTTTCTGAATACGCCCTATGTTTTCTTTTTTAACTGTATTATATAAAGTAATCAAATTTTGGGTCTGGCAAATAGTTAAGTCTTATTCGCATAGCTAACGAAAAAAAAATTGACATTGACATTGACATTAGCTGTCACTGATTTCGCGCGCGAAACTTCCGCCACTCAGTTACCTCGTACGCGCCAAAATTAAAAACGCAATCAGCGTAACACGTCGTTGGCGGTCAAGCGAACCAATAAGCCTCCTTAGGCACAATTTAGCTTGAACACGCGCCGTCGACTCCGTTTTGTGACATTGTAATTAATATATCGGATTCCATTCAAGTTTGTGCAGTTATTGGGCAT
>CAJQZM010041782.1:18353-39795 GCA_907164665.1 Colias nastes | reverse complement strand
CAGAATGCAAACGTAGCAAGACCCACGCTTTCTGAACCCATAGACTCTAGCTGAAAGGTTGAGGACAAAAAACTGTTGCCGATTACTTCATCAGTAAAGTCAGTTTATCGAAGTGATATTATCATGACAATGTAAAGATGGTTGCCGTTTATCCCGTTGTGTATGTAGTGACATGAAACAAAAGTGCTTGGAAGGGATATATGCCACGTCCGATACAAATGTTTTAACCAGTCTTATTATGTAGAAGATATTGATCAAAATAATGACGATGATAATTAGACAAAAACATTTTTTATTAAATTTTAGCCTTGTATTGAGTTTACTAAAAACCATTATTATTAATATCCAAGTTAAGTGCGCTGTCCTATGCTATTTATTATGCTGATCACATTAGAAAAAAACACTGAAAATACTATCTATGTAATACGTTTCTGCTCACATATCAGGAAATTAAAATAAATAAAATTAACGTAACTAACTACTTTTTATTCAGAATTATATTATTTTACACAGCTTTCCGCCAGCGGCTACGCCCGCATAGTCAAAGAAACACACGCATAGTTCCCGTTTCCATGGAATTTCCGGGTTAAAACGAACCCTATAACCTTCCTCATGTCTCAAGCTATCTCTGTTCCAAATTTGAAGTAAATCCATACAGTACTTTTTGAGTTTAGCCCGGACAGACATAAAGACAAACAGACAAAAATTCTAAAAACTATAATTTTGGCTTCGGTATATATTGTAGATCACACCCGGAGTATTATTTTAAACAAATATTCCATGTACAGTTTTAACTTTCCTACGATTTTATTATATCACTATCATCACTACATAGTATAAAACAAAGTCGCTTTCCCTGTCCCTATGTCCCTATGTCCCTTTGTACGCTTAAATCTTTGAAACTACGCAACGGATTTTGATGCGGTTTTTTTTAATAGATAGAGTGATTCAAGAGGAAGGTTTATATGTATAATAATATCCATTAAATAGTGGAGAAGTACTGTTATTTTTGAGGTTTCTAATGTGATGTCGTAAAAAATTACATTTTTTTAGGCTGAACCCTACGAGTTTTATCAAAATAATGTACTAAGTATTATACACATTGAAAAGTTCTACAGAAAAGTCCGCGACGGTATATGTCTATCTCTTATGAATAACCCACAATAACTTTTTTTTGTCATTTACTTTTTACGACAAATAATGGCTAATGTGCGATGCGTTTTTAACCAATACAGCATTAATCCTTAACCAATTAAATACCTTGAATACATTGTTCATTTAATATAGATCTATATGGCCCTTTACACCGTATGATTTAAGTGAATATTTTCCAAGATATTACAGATTTAAAAATTGCGGGACGTAGCGTTTGCGGCGGTACCGGCCGGCCGCCCGGCTATCTATTTTATACCCGTGGCCGTGCGAAGCCGGAGCGGGCCGCTATGTTTTTATATACAACGTTCACAGTTTTTCTGTAGTGTATTTAGTATCAGCATTGCACCCGTGCGAAGCCGGGGCGGGTCGCTAGTTTAAAGATAATTTCAAGATGATTCATACCAAAAAAGGGCTAATTTGGCGCTACCGACGCTCAATTAATAGGCTGTAGTTTCGTTGTTTACTGCTCGATTGTCATTATTTAAGGTTCATTAGAAAGGTGATAAAAGTAGCTATATGTTTTATAATAAGCTAAATTCTCATAATTCTAACGGTTACCGAGATTTTTACATTTAAATAAAATATATATTTCATAAAATGTTGATTTTTGAAAATATTTCAGTTGGTACTAGTTTTACATTAATGAATCTTAGGAATCAAATAATGTTTATTTAATTATCTTTCAATTGACACCCTTTTTAAGTAAATCGGTCCAGTAGTTATCTAGATATACCGCACAATAGAACGGCCCGACGGCCACCTTTGCTACGTCATAGCTCCCCCCTCCATACCCCTAGGAAGTGACAACCGCACTTTTTGTGTTCAGAAAAACATGCCGATTAAGTGGATATCAGTTGTCCGTATGGCGGAGGTGAGTCCCACGAAAATCGTTATTTGAAGACTTTTTTACAAATGGGTCTCACACTATATTAACTTTTAGGATGTTGTAATTAATCTATGATTTCAAATAGATGAAAAATATATGACTTAGCTTTCATTCGCTTGCATTTGTAATTGTTATTTCTTTTCGAAAAGAAGAACGAAACGAATTCATAAGTTACCTATTACATACTTTAAAAAATAACAAAAGCTTACGCTCATTGAGCTCTATAGTAGTTAAACATTGATAACATTTTCCTGAACGATACCTCAATAGAAATATTTATTTTGTGACAGAAGCGTAGCGTGCCTTGGCTGGGCCCCGTATAAAAATTTGTTTCGGGGCCCTTAGGAAGGGTAAAGATTTCTCACAAAAGAAAAAAAAAATGTTTGCATAAAATTAAAAGAAATATTTATACATCATAATTATCTATCTGTCACTTATTCCAAATTTTTTACAAACAATTCAAATTAAATAAAGGTACACACAGGAGGCCAGAAAATTACTTTTTTTGACTTTTGTCATTTCTGAAAAAAAAAAATTGGGAAGTTTTTAGTAATTTTTGCTTACGCACGTTGGGGGCCCCCTTGGCGCGGGGGCCCCGTATAAATGATACGGAGGTAGCTATACGCCCCTGTTCTGTGACAATACCTTCAGTAGATGAAATTACTTTGCCCTATAATGGTTGAAGAAAGAAAATATTTACTGATCATTCGTGCTCTCCCACTGTTCGAGATACCAGATATAATTAAGTTATGCATATATTTAATAAATCTATATCAATAAATACGACACTACATATTTATTAGCCACATTATTCACCACCAGGTGCCCATCAGCTTTATCTTTTTAAATGTTTAAAAATTCGCCATAAACAATTGTTCCCCGCGTATTTTATATCTCGTTTGAAGATCGTAAAGATATCACCGCAATATTTCACCATTTGTTGTGTTATTACTGTTTTTTTTATTAAAAACATCATGCTTACACACTTGGCTGGATTATGTAATCATTTCAATGAAAGAAGAATAATTCATACGTCTGCAAAACTATTAAAATAAAACCTAACCAACCTATTTAAAATTAACTATTAAGTTATTTACTTTTAGTAGGTAATTAACTATTCAGTTATTTACTTTTAGTAGGTATCATACTGAACCTATGTTCCCATTGTGCAGTACGAGACATATTTTAAAGCGATTGGATGTTAGATTTAAATTTTTTGTCCGTCTAAAATTATTTTTTTATACTATCTTTTAAGTATCATATTTATATTTTTAGATATTTATAAAAAGATGAATCACGGTAAAAATAGATCTAAGTTAACTAACATTAATAAAATATAACCAACTTGACCACAGATCACTTAATTTTCAAAATGCTACAAAAATGATCTTACGGCGCTTAAAATTTGTGCAGTGCGTAAAATTCCCGAATTGATTATGTTAGCCCCTGCGGTTTTACTCGTCTTTACTTTAAATGGACAGTACGTTACTGTGTTTCTTTAAAATCAATATATTCCTTTATACATCTTGTCAATTCGTTCGAAAATGATGTATGTACCTTTGTGTTTTAATTAGGTCCCGTGAGTTTGAAATATGGTTTCGTATTTTATATTTTTTTATGGATGGCGGTAGCTGTGAATGTCAAACAAATTTCGTTTTGTAACGGGAACGTGGTGTGTACTTTATTTGTTTGTTTATATTTTTTAGAAGGTAGTCATTGTGTACAGTGGTTTATAATTATTGATTTAATTAATCGTAGAAGGTGTCCGCTAATCGTAGCAACATTCAATCTACTGTGAGAAGCATCTGTGTTTGTACCTACGTTTTGGTTTTTATACGGTGTTCCATCATTATTGATGGAATAGGTATTATATTTGAAGATGTGTTATATAGGAAAAGTATCGGTGATGATGTGTGAGGAAATATTATGAGCTTCTACACACATCTAATCATATAAGTATGTATTCTAAGTCAAAGGGTAAGTTCCTAAGAACCGCGATAAGACTTGCCTGAAAATAAAATCTATTATTTTCAGTTGGATTTACAGTTATCTTCTTTAAGTGTACCTATTGTATTCTTATAACATTATTTCCAATTAGAATCCGTTTTTACAACATAAAAGAAAATCGCAAATAGCCATATTTGGCCGTAAACTGTTAAAAAGTAGGTATGGACGTATTTTGTGAAAGTTAACAGAAACCCTCGCAGCGCTCGGACACACAAATTAGTGCAAAAACAAAGTCACATACTTTAAACGCTCTAAAAATCAAAAGAAACAGCGTTTTTACGATGTTCGCGCGTAAATCCAACAGTGATTTAAAATTGAAATAGCAACACTGACGGACTCACGTTGACAGAGACGAACGGCCGCGCGGGAACACAATCACAGACTAAAAACAAATAAAAACCGGCCAAGGGCGTGTCGGGTACACGTGAGATAATTTTTTAAAGTATTTTATGGTTGTGTCTATTCAATTGGATACATTCGGTTGTGTTTATGTTCTAATTCGATACGAGAATTCTATTAGGATTGTAAATAACTTGGGAAGTAAGACATTTATTAACAGGTTGGGTTCCGTGGCTTGTGTTTATAATGAAATCATAAAATATTAAACATACATCTACGGTAAACGAATGATAATAATTACCTAATTAACTTTTGCTAACAATTTTTTTTTAATAATTAAATGAAATTGATTCCCTTACTCCGCAAATCATAACGTTTTTTTTTAAATTCCAAAATATACTGCAGTTAGCAATGTGTGAAAATTGTTTCTAAATTAATTTTAAGTACTGCTTTTCAAATCTACTACAAAATAATTATTTCACTAGGTAATACCTACTTGGTTGATAATTAATAACAAACACACATACATTACGCCAAACCAATTTATTTGGTAGGTACCAATACAAAACACCAATTCAATGGTTGACAAAGCGCGGATCCCCGAAACGAAAAACGATTTAACGAAAAAAGTAAAAAAAAAAAACACAAACGCATCCCAACACATTCCTCGCATACCGTCCACTCCAATTAAGATCCCAAAAGATTGTCCGTTCACTTGTTTTTTTGCATGTTTATTTGTCTCAATCTCCTTAACACCTTAGCTCGGTTTGAGATGAGGTTAAAAGATAATTACATCTGTTTGTGGGAATTCTGATAATGATTGGCCCTCATTAGTTACGGGTAGTTTTTTAAATGATTGATTCAAGTGTTTTTCGGTTTTAATTGGTGAGTTTTGCGCGGGAAAATCGTGCTAAATTCAAATTAATGTAACTGAAAGCTAACAAGAATACTTATTGCCCCCGAGTGTGAAAATTAATACAATAGATACATTTATCCTATATTATGTACTTAGAAAGTAGGTAGGTAAGACCGTAAGAAGTAAGTAACATAGTAAGAAGTATTTTCGAAATTTGTCAACTATTTCCAGTATATGCGAAACAGATGTAAAAAAAAACTCACAAGCCATTCCTCTTTTTTTCCTCACGTCCTTGCTCAAACTGAAACTCTATCAAAACATTTCTTTTCATTTAAAAGACTAAACAGGCGAGAGGTACAATATATTTGTAAATTTTCTATTTGATTTTCATATTTGAACAATATTTTGCCAAAATGTCGCAAATCTAGTACTATAATATGTATTTTGTGTTTACAGTACGTACCTACCATTAGCTTTGAGCTTGCTTTGAGCACACTTTGAGCTAAATTTAATTATTGAAATCGATTCAGCTGTTGGTGTAATTATTGTATAAGTATGATAGACAAATTAGACGTGAATTAAATACCTATAATTACCTATTTTCGTATGCTCTATAATCAATATTATCCTACCCAAATAATTCTTTTCCCATATTTTTATTAAAGCACAATATAGGCGACCTATTTTGACCACCTTTCCCTAACAAAAAAAAAAATCGATAAAAACTATAAATGCACGGTGCTGCCGAAATCATTTTAAGCATAAAAACCAAGTGATGAATAAAACTAACATTATTGTAAGGTTTCGCCTTGTTTTATTGCTTTTAATGGGCGAATAAACGAATTCTTAGTAAGGTATTTATAAGCCCACTTTTAAGGATAATGATTATACTAAATTATTATAATACAACCAAATTAAGGTGCTCTTTTACACCGTAGCGTAATCTGACATAGCTTTATTTCGCGTTTATTAACATAAAATACCTTTGAATAAGAAAACGAAAAGCAGTCATATTTTAATAAATAACGGTCAGTTATTATACCGCAGAAAAAGTTTATAGTTCGTCACGAAAAATGAAATATGAATGAATATTTAAAATAATTATAAATAGCTACATTTTTACACCTTCCCATTCAAATTTTCATATATTAACAGGGTCTTTCAAGTCACGCGTTTACGAGAATATAAAAAGTTTAAGAAAACCTATTTACTCAACAGCGTGAAATCGTTACATCATTAGTTTACATTTTATATTAAAATTAAACATTAATTATTTAATAGTTGATCTTCATTTATATTACACACATAACTACACAGTACACAGTTGCAACACAAATAGTAAAACAAATCATCTGTTCGCTTCCTTTAAAATAAATACAACACAAATATGAATTCCTCCGTCGCGTCCGCGTCGGTGTGATAGACGGCCCGTTAACAAGCCTCTGTCGAGAATCAAACCTACTAACAAGGTGCTAGTAAACCAATTATTAACGGCTATAAATGCCATTCAAATATAAATGCTCTTTTGTTAACATTTACAAGCCCACGGGTTGCGGGTAGTTTTTTATTAGCCGATTTGGGAAGTGGTGCGTTTGGTTTTGTCTTAAGTATTTGTATTGTTTCAATATTTAAAACGACTTGTTTACTAGCGTATAAAAAATGGAGTTAGTTTGTAGTTTATAGTAAAAGTTTTGCCCTTCAAACCTCATCATCATCATCATCATCAGCCCATTACGGTTACAGAAAAAATTCTATGCAAGTTCAGACTTTCGTCACGATTTTTTCCATTGCAATTAAAACAGAATCGAAGCGAACAATCTTTTTTATTTTATACACTTTTTATTTAGCCAAATAGTTACTACGCGTGTGAAGCCGGATAGCTTAGCTAGTACATGCTTGAATTGTTGCTTGACGAAGTTCGAACCCTAAACTTTAGGCTCATCATAAACCACTGCACCACAATACCCAGACGCAGACACAGTACACAGTAAACCCAATATTTAAGGCTACATCCACACCGGCGATCGGATTGCACTCTTTTTCATTTCATTAGCAATCGTGAGTAGATATCGTTACTGCGTGCCGTTCACTCACTTGAGTGTAGTATGGGGAAAAATTGCAGATAGAACATTAAAAAAAATAAATGAAATAGGTAGGTATATAGTGTGTGAAATACATATTACTCATTAAATGTGTATATATAATTGCTTCTGTTCAAATTTTCATAGAACTAGTATTATATTATGTTAAATTTTAACAATTAGAAAAACAATACAAAAAAAATTGTTTCATTCATTAGGTGCATTTTATCGTCTAAAATCTAAATCTATTAAATATTAATCTTAATTAAAATTAAGAGAGAGTGTAGGTATCACAATTATGACGAATAATAATTATTATTTGTTAATTAACTATCTCAAGAGCTATCTCTTGAAGAGCTATCTCTACCTATGTAAATGAAGAGCTATGATATGCTAGATTTTCAGTTTGAATTTAGTTATTTGATATTTCATTTTCATATTCGAATAAATTAAAATTCTTCTAAAATTAATAAATAATGAAGCATCTGCCTTTCCTCCCTATACTACGTACAAAAACACACTAGCGTCTAAACATAAATAAATAATTACATGATTATGTTGAATGGGCCTTAATCACTCGCTAATCACGGTTCTTCAGCGCAACGTGGGCTAATAGCGTAATGGGGTGTGAGCGAGAGGTACCAGAGAGTGATGGAGTGCTCTTGTTTTACTTTGGAGTTTGTATAAGTGATATTACCTGAAAAAATATTAAAATTGTAAGTACTACTTTTTGCGAGCATAAAATGACGTGTATTGAGGCATGATGCTTTTGAAGATGTATGTTTGTGCGAAAGTTTATGCGATTAGTTCTAGGCAGTAAAATATTTAATAATGAAAAAATATGTTCTAAAACATTCTTAACTATTTATTCCGTAAATTTTATATTTCTCATGCAGTAATGCAAGTTTAATAAATAAATATTATCTAAAAGTATTAGTAGGTACATACTATTAATATTTAACATTATTATATATCTACCTTTATTAGAAACATCCATACAAATTTACTGATTCTTCATTTTAAAGATCGTTTCAAGTAGACGACCTATTTGTTTTATACGGAGAACTAATTTCACTACATTACTAGTTTTAACAGTCATAAAAAAAACCTTCACATTATCTAACATAAATTTCACCCTAATTATATTTGAGTTTGAGTTCCATTAGTGGCGTTTTCAAATTAAACGAACCTATAATTAAGGAACAATTATAGTATTAGTTTATTTACAATATTACCATCATTCTAGTACAATGGGTTAAACGTTCAGTTAAACCGTAGTCTATAGGTTAAACGCTGGGCGGGGCACGTCAGCGAGATAGATTATAGTTATGTTACCAAGTATTATAGCACAGATATACTAATTGTGGAATTGTATTTATAATGGGGTTTAAATGATTTTATAAAATACATAGCTACTATTACATTTTAAGAATTCGTTCTCTTTACTATAAGGTACGACTAGGTATATCCTGAAACAATAAGCAGTGCAGCAGTAAATATGAGTTCGAATCTTGCTTATTGCATTCGATAGCGAGTAAGCTAACAAAATCCCAAAATAAAAACTAAGTGACCAGTCACTTAGATGTAGCGATATCTACATATTTTTATGTAAAATCTTTGAAATATTTATAGAGCCTTATTAAATTTCTGCCATTGCAAAGAACATTTCAAAACACGTTAACATTATCCCTCTCAAACACTTAACTTAATTAAGCCCCAGTACGTAAACTCAAGATTTAAACTAGTGTTTAACTGGACTTAATGCATTTTTAATGATACCCACATTTGCGAGGCAAATCTAATTGTGTTTTAATATTCACACGCAGCAATCTGTGATCATTTATTTAATAACCGCCAGCCATTACCCTTTCATAATCATTTTTCTTATATTCAATTATTTTAACTGCAACTCGGATTCAGGACTTGGCATTATTATATGGGAGGAAGGTATAACTCTTGAGCTACTAGATATTTAGATGCGATTAAAATATGGATATGTTTTGATGTGTTTTTACGTGTGTAATGTGATAAAATACTCTTTAAATGATACTTGAACGCAATTTTATAGTATTTTTAACGTGATAACGTTTTTAAAATCGTTTTAGTCGGGTGACATGTTCAGAAACTTGTGTCACACCAAAACCTCACGAGCGCGATCGCAGGTATAACGAGAGAGAGACGGACCGATCTCCCGTCTCATCTCGAGCGCTGCCACTGCATTATGTTATCACGTAAACATCTCGATCATAAACCTACTTTACAAACAACCAATTTTTTTAATAGAGTAAAAGATTTAAAATTGAAGAATCAAAACAGCAGCTAGACCGTTAATTTTGTTTTGTTATTTTGCTTTTTACATATAATTACAACAGCAGTAATTTTCTTGAATTGAATGAAATAATTGCAACAAATTATTGTGAATAAATCGAAATATCTTAAGTGGGTTAAAAAGTTCTTCATTCAAAAGTTCATGTTAAATTAAAAGATTAATGTGAAAGCTTGCCATTCCATATTTCTTAAAATATTACATTGATCTCTGCTTTGTATGTATGTTCTCTTACAACGGTAGATCTAACTTTCCTGGATAAGGAAACAACTCCTAACACCTTCTACAAAATCGTGAGTTAGGTGTATTAAATGTTTAGCAAAGCAAACAAAACCGACAGATTTTTATACAAAACTAACAATATTAAACAGAATATCCAAATGTGCGATTAACATTCGACGCACACACTCCGTATTAGTTATTTTTAATGCACCGATACGAAGGCACTGCATAGACGTACATCGCCGTTGACCACACCGGCTGTACCCGCCAGTTGAATTAAAATTCAATTCAAATTTCAAATTCAAACAGCCGTTTGTTTACAATTGAATGCAATGTTTATGGCCATCGGTGCTCAGAATTTTATATTTTTCGAACTAAACCTTCGTTCCACGTTCTTTGAAATATGGTTGTAGGAAACTATTATTGGGTAAAGTGAAATGGTGATTTAAATGTTTTCGTATTTAATGGTATGTTTAAATGTTAGGTGATAAATATCAGGCTTCATTAAAATTCTAGTGTAATGTAGTCATAATTCTTATTGGAAGAAAGGATGGAGTTACTATGTAAATTGGTTATTACAGTAATGTTAGGTACACTATGGACATGTTACCTACGTTTGTTGGTAATGACAATAAAATATTTCTGAATAGATAATTTCATTGATACAAAATCAGAAAATGTTAAGAGCTTTTTTGTACTACTTTGTTATTGTTCATGTATTGGTATCCAATTGTTTCCTGGTTTTGACAAACTAAAGAAGGTCCTATCTGTTATCTACTTATTGTAAGAAGTAGATTAGATACCTATTAATGTTTGAATAATTAATAGCTTGAATAAATATTAAAAGTTAGTATCGACTATCGAGTATTCATTTACTTCTTCATTTTAAACTACTTACAATTACTACCTACTTACAAAATTAAACGTCATGTCTTGTTGGATTTGTAACTTCATTACTACAATCAATCAATCTATAAGTTAACCAAAAACTATAGCACATGAAAGAAGATGATATGTCCCTATTAGATATACACCAAGATCACAAACTACGACAATAACACCAAGGAAACCGAACCACACAATCCTTTCCTCAATCAAGCCAAACCAATGACCTTTCACCAAAACTAATTGTTCCCAGTAGCCGAGCATCATGCATGCATGCGCCACCCTCAACGCAGGAAGCTACGCATGCCATTTAACGATTACATTTATACACAGCCTGAATGATAAGCAGGTAAATGGTGGATTATCGAACATCTTATTGCTTGGAAAGTAGCAGTTTTAGAGGGACCACCGGGAAAGATAGATAGATGAGGATATATGCTACCTACATCTTCATATGGACACAGGTATTTTGGGTGGTAATGACAATTATAGGGGCTCTATGGTTTTCCTAGATGGTAGACTAGGTGAGTATTCTAAAATAAATAATTTTTTCAATTCATATTATCTAAAATATCACTGTTGTCTTGCTGTCTTGTTTAAATCTGTAAGGAACAAAAATTCAATGACACGTGGTAACGAACTTGTAACAAGTGGTTGATAAACTAATCTAATGGTACATGATGTTACTTTATATCACAGAAAAGCTTCCGAGACAATTCATTGCTGTATATATTTTTTTTTTTATGTTAATAGCAGGCAAACAAGCAGACGAGTCACCTGATGTTAAGTGGCCCACTTGCACCCACAATACCAGGGGTAGGTGTACGCTCTTTTCTTGAAGGTCCCCAAATCGTAACTCATTGGAAACACTGCCCGCGGGAGCTGATTCCAAATTTCCGTAGCACGAGGCAAAAAGCTTCTTTTAAAGCGAACTGTTGTTGATCGCCAGCTATTAAGCCAGTATATTAACAGTTAATTCTTACAGTGAAATGAAATTGTTAGCTCTATATTATGTAAGCTGCTGAATAAAACATATAATAAGGATTTGTTCTTACGTACAGGTTTATTTGAAACAAATAAGACTCCTATAAAAGCTTAAACAATATATTTCTAAAAAAAATTAATTATTTGTAATTCTCTGACTAAATGATTTATGCACACAAGTAAAATAAAAAGCGAGGTAATATTTTATACTAACTAACTGGCTAGCGTGTTATAAAATGGCATAAATTATTGAAATATGTATAACATGGAAAAATTTTCATGCTACATGTATCTATAAGTATAAATGAATAGAATACTTTATATTATCAAATTGAGATCATAAACTTTAACTAAATTACTTCGATTCTTACAAAATTTAGTAATTTTTTGAGCGTGTCTATATTTTTATTGATGTTTCTATATAAACTCTAATAAGATTTATTTACTAACCTTTTTAATGATCCTGTTAGTTATCAAGACTTGAAAATATTAATCGAAATAAGCGATCATTATATTATTCGCAAGTAGTAAAACTTCCTTCACTAGACCTTTTCATAAACAATTCGCTTTTTCCTTTAGGCCTGAAAATGGTCTGAAATAAAAAACAGTGTGGTGAGGACATTTTCAAAGTACAGTCGACTCTCGTTAATTCAAACCTGCGATAATTCGAACCTCTCTATAATTCAAAGTTATCACGAGGTCCCTACAAAATCTCTTTATATTTCGAACTAAAACCATACATTTTTGTGCACTTGGTAATTCGAATGAAAATACCATTGCTATATAACAAATCGACGCGTTAATTCGAACTCATCGGCGTCCAACACTCGACAATTCAAAGTTGCAGAGAGAAAGAGGCGGAAAGAATCGTAAGCAGGTAGTCAGGTAGGTACATTTTGCGACAAGTTCAAACTTGTTCAATGAGCCGTTGTTTTTGTTATGATTAGTTTGACTTTACACTTCTCACGAATTGGTATGTTTAGTTATCATTCGGTTACTGTAGAATAGCATTTAATAAATAATAATTGATTAACACTTAATAATTCGAAGTTTTATTTATTTTCTCCCACAAATTTCGAACCATTTGATATTTCAAACTCTTGATAATTCGTAATATTTTGAGAGTCCCTCGAGTTTCGAATTAACGAGAGTCGACTGCTAGATAAAAGTTTTATTTGAAAATATTTTATTTATTAATAAATGCTTTACATGGAAAAGAAGTTCAAATTTATATTTAAATTTATGTAAAGTATTAGTTTGGTGTATTGCAGTAGCAGTTATTTAATTTATTTATTACGATCTTTTACTTACTATTGGAGAACTCTATTTATGTGTAAGTATAGTGATTTATTTAAGAAATTCAAATAACTAGTTTGGCTATTTATGCTTTTTTTAAAACAAAACAAAACAAGAAGTAAATAGCTACTAAGAGAATACTGGGATATGCTGTCATAGCTAATTTGATGCTCTATCACGGATATTTGTAAGTTCTACTTATTATAATGTCATCATTACCAGCCTTAGATCATTAAGTAATGATCTAAGTTACCAGCCCACGTTTGTCCACTGCTGGACATAGACCTCAGTTATGGCACGCCATTGAGCCCGGTAGTTCGCTCTTTGTCGCCAGTTTTGCCCAGCAACCCTGCGGATGTCGTCACTCCACCTTGTAAATAATTATAATACACCTACTAAATATTTCAAAATATTTTGGATTCATATAATATTCATATTTTTATTTTGGTTCAAAACAAGTTAACATCCTGGTAACTAAATAAACTGGGAAATTCATCGAGAATTCCACACAACGACATAACATATTGCCCAGGTCGTCAACGTCACCTGGCCGAAGTTATGAGCCGTATTTCTGGCAACGTTCATAATATACTTTTCGCACCAAATCTAGATCAAGTATGGAAAATACCCTGTGGGCTGTGACTGCCACTGGTTTTTCCTACGTACAATCCACCACACAGTATCCGAAACTACACTCAAAAAAACAGCAAAATGAGCTTTAACTACAGACCTTAAAGACGCGTTTAGCCTGTGCGTGCTGGTGGAATAGATTGTAGGATGTGTGCTGTTAGGAATACGAAATAGTCAAAGCTATTAGACATTTAGGTGAGGTGCGTAATATATTCGAAAACCACGTATATGTCTATATAATGTCACATCAGTAACTCAACGGGTGCGTGTGCTGGGTTGTAATAGGGGAACGAGAATTCGAGATAGCTGCAGCGATTTTTAATCTGTAAACTATTTGAATTTCATAGTAATTTGCTAGAACATTTTATAAGAATTAAGTTGGAAGAATGGTGGTTGTGAGGTTGAGGTCTTGAGGCTTTATACGAATGTTATAGATTCGATAGGAAAGTGGAAATCTATATATACAAAAACACATATAACTATTGCTGACTCTATTGTTGATGGAAAATATACTGTTCAAGAACTAAATTTGATGGTATGTTATATCAACCAGTCCACAATCGACCAACTGGCTTTAAAACATAATAGCTTAAGCTTCTGTTGTGGGACAAAATTTGTTGACGATAATGAATGAGGGGTTCTTCTCTCGTAAGAGTATCGTAATTTCGAGCTTTATTCGACATTTTGTTTGCCACTGAAAGTTTATTATCTTTACAAGCCAAAAAGGTGTAAGTATGGGTAATCCTAGTTATTAAAATTGACACCTCAGAAGATCAGATCGTTAGTTGATAATAATTGGCAGAATCCGTCCTCACTGGGATCGGAAAGAGAAGAAGTTGATAATTATCCAAGGCATAATTTTTATGATATTATTATATTACAGGAAACAGAGAATCTACTGAGAATTTAAAAACTTTCTCGAGATAAAAAGGGGTCTCGAGTAAAATTCACGACGAGGTGCAATTACTAAAGAAAAATATAGCCCATAAAATAATCCACCTAACCCATCAATTTTCTTTTAATTTAAATGATAATTAGTAAGATGTGCATGCTTGCTGCAAGTTAAAATGCAGCGCACACTGTATTTAATTTAAAATTGCATATTTACAATTCATTACATATCTATAATGCAACTTAATCATTGTGCAACTAATTATAATGCACTGTATTGATTCTGAATCACTCTACTATGTATTCATGTCATCTTGGCCATTAACTGTTTACTAATTCACATTTTTGAACACAAAAATCGACTGTATCTCCTCCCATTACGGTTTCTTATGCTATATCAATAGTTGTAGTAAAGTATTTTCGGCCACACAAGGCTGCAATCTTATTAAAATGTATCATACAAAAATCTCAATTATCGCTACTTATCCCTATCTATCGTTCAAAGAAAATTATCTTTTAAACGTAACGTTATAAGAACGTGATTTCCGTGCATAAAATGGGGGTACAAATCAAAATGTATCAGTGATTGATCTAATACAGATTGGTATTGGAAAAATAGAGGCAATTAAAATCTGGTCATGTGTGAGGCATAAAAATTGACCCCGCGACTTCCTAGAAACAATAACTATGGTCCATAGTGGAATGAACTCGCAAAAATAAGTTTACAACTTGCTAGAGTTGACATAAATAAAAATTATAGAAAAAAGTTTATTTCAGCCATTCCATTATAATTAAGTACTTACAATATAAACTATACTTAAATATTAATTACCTAATCGTGTTCAAAGTTATATTTTTTGTGGGATAAACAACACCTAGGTAGGTAATTATTACAAAATGTAAAAAAAAAATATGAACGTGCTACCATGGACGTATAAAAAAAGACGGACGCCGTTTTACGAACAAACAACGTGAAGCCATCGTAGTAAGCTAGCGATCATGTAAAGACAATGAACACGCACACACTCTCACCATAGTAAGCTAGTCGGCCACCATTACGTCGTGAACTACCGACTGATTAACGTCACTGTTTCACAAAAAATATTTAAAATGCCGTCTTGCG
The DNA here is from genome assembly GCA_907164665.1 of Colias nastes. Lineage (NCBI taxonomy): Eukaryota > Metazoa > Arthropoda > Insecta > Lepidoptera > Pieridae > Colias > Colias nastes. The sequence continues at coordinate 24,114 of CAJQZM010041782.1, read as the reverse complement.
TGGTTAAATGGTGTCACAACCGTACAATTTTAAATAACAAAACACAGAGGATTACATTCCACAGGGAAGCAAGTTATTTCTTTTATGTTTTAATGACAAAATTATTACGACAAAACTTATAGAAAAAAATACAGCCGCCATTGTCATCAGGACAGCTGTTGCCATAGTGTTGCCATTATTTCAAAATTTCATTCTCCTAAAAGTCGGGGAGTTGATGTAAAGTTAATTAATTTTAAAATTACGATAAAATTATTTGATACAAAATGCAAATTTGTTTTTGCATTTTCTTCTCACAAAAACATGTATACTATGCTAACCCTTATATAACACCCATATTAAAAAAAAATATCACAGCCAATTAATACTGTCTACGACATCTGTTATAAGACAGTTAATTTGAAAATTTCAATTATATGTATACTGAAATCGTATGAAGCATGTTTCCTATTTGTTTGGTTATAAACTGACATTTTATTTATTTTATTTTATTTATTTTAATAATAATTAAGGAGACATTACCTCTCCTCCCCCCAATATTGGTTGAACAAGTTTTCATACATTTTCCTTTGGTTTCGCGTCCAGTGGTTGATTTGTCAAAGCTAAATAGAAATTGTATTTATGCATAGGTTCTAATAGTTAGAGTACTCATAAAAAGTATATCAAATTGAAAAATAAAAATACTAAAGTGTGGGGTAATTTTATTGCATCTGGCAATCAACCTGGCACACACACATGGATGTGTCGCCGCCATTACTAGGCTTCACTCAATGTTTAGGCCGTCTTTTTTTATACGTCCATGCGTGCTACCATGTCTTTCATCCTAAACATCCATAAAACACATTGTGTTATGCTATTCATCGATTATATTAATTGATTTACCTCCTGACCCATTTTTTCTCGTCCAATTTTATTAGATTTCTCCAAACCATATTTGGAAGTTCAGCCGCTAGTCATAAAAAAGAGCCAATTTGCCGAAAGCTTTTTTCAAATTTATGGCATTGTGTTTCCATTCGGACGGTTTCTAACGACACAAATATTAATTTTATATTAGCGTAACATTGAAAGAGGATTGACACATTCACTATATCGTTTTCCACTTCATCTATAACTATTATGTTTAATACCAGAAAAAAAAACAATTTTATAAACACAAAACTGAAACTCTTGCACACCTTATTCCGAAGTTCTACGATTTAAAATCTATTAAATAAACATCTTGCGCGCGCATTTCAAACTTGGAATGTAAGAATATTGGTAAGAGATCAATCTACAAGTAAGAAAGGGATGGATATAGTTCTTTTTTTTTCGAAAATGTTGGTCGCAACTGCCAGCTTCCAAGAAGGTGTAAAGTGGCATTTATTTTGTGTTATTTGTTATTTATTTTATTGTATTGTTAATAAGCATGCTAAGGGGGACCGGTGAGTATTATTAAACGGTTATTTGGAACTAAATAGAATATAATGGCCGTGAATAATCTCTGAATGCAGTTGAAGCAATCAAATTCTATTGTTGGATGTTGGAGTGACTTTTGACATCTTTATTTTTTTTTACATTTCTAATGGCGTTGACAATAAAGCTTACTTCTACTTCAAAGTGCTTATTGATTCAATTGACAGTTCTGATTGATATTCGCAGAAGTTAAAAGATAATTTGTTATAGATAAAATTTGTCGCTCGGTTCGTATTTTATTGTATTCTGTACACTCTTGAGTCTTGTTAGGTGATAGTTATTTTTTGTTGCAAAATTTAATCGATATTGTATTTGAAGTGTCTCTTTGACAGCCATTTAAAAGAAATAATAATGCTTACGTCTGCAATGGGCCATTTGCGTAAGTTTCTTATGTTTATTCTTGTAATAAATGTTAATTAATGACGACGTTAAGATTATTTTATCTAAAATCTTTTACAGTAAAAAGCCTGATGGACTGGTTATTAAATAAGTATAATAAGTTATGCAGCAATTAAGATGGGCGAAGATAAACGAATATGACATATTATCATTGTTGAAATTGTGTTCAGAACCTCAAAAAACATAACCTATTCACTTCACTACATAGTATCAAACAAAGTCGCTTTTTCTGTCCCTATGTATGCTCAAATCTCTATAACTAAGCAACGGATTTTGATGCGGTTTTTTTAATTTATAGAGTGATTCAAGAGGAAGGTTTTAATATATAATTTATTAAGTTTTAGACAACGCGGGCGAAGCCGCGAGCGGAAAGCTAGTAAATTATAATGCGTTAATAATATTAAAATTGTTTTAATTTAAATAGCAACATTACATCATAGCTACAGATAATCAATTGCACATCTGCTTGGGATATTTTTTTTCAATAGATTATAAGTTTTAAAAGTAAACTGGGCGTTGGATGACCCCCCGGTGTGAAGAGCAATGGACCATGACAGGGTCGGATTATTATTTCACCTGTTTGACAAAATAATTGGAATTTTAGCGGGAAACGTATAATATGTATAAAGCCGGGTCCCCTGCAACGTGTTATCGTGTTAGCTAACACGATAACATGTTTTGCTAACCGAATAGGGGCGTGGCCTAACAGTTTTGTTAGCAAAATCACAATAACATGTTTGCCGAGACGAATGGATAACATCCCCCGCGTTCGCCTGCGGGGAGGGGAAGGAACGCATTTTATGTTCGCACTCACGAGAAGAAGACGTCCGTCCTAATTTATCTATATCTGGTAAAATCATAGTCAATAGCTCTTGAAAATCGCTTTCTGAACATCTAAAAAAATTTTTTATACCGAACCTATCATCAATTTTTAGTTCTTGATAAATATTGAAGGAACGAGGTTGCAGGTAGGGTCGGACCCGGAACCTATTTTTATTATTTCTTTGGAGAACTAAATCAACTATTGCTAAAACAACTTCCACGTCTTCTTCGTCGGAACTCATTTTTGAAATGAAATAAAAACAATAACAAAAATAGGCGCAGCGGACGAGCGGTTTTGCAAACATGTTTTGGTAACATGTTTCGATAACATGTTTTGTTAGAAAATTGTCGCTGCGGACCCGGCTTAAGGTACTAATTTATTGTCTTAATGCAGTACCTACCTATTGAAGTTAAATTAGGTATATAAGTACCTAAGCTTTTTGTATATCGCTAGATACAACAATGTTTGAATTTGTAATGATAAAAATTGTAAAAAAAAATAATGAAAAAAATTTGTTTAGTATTTATTTAAGTTTTTAAAAATTTATGTAAATTTGCAAAATAAATACTATAAATTAAGGAATTTATACATAAATTATTGTATCAATTAATTCTCATGACTCTCTTATTATGCTATTAACAAAAAATTTCATCACAAATTTTTTTGTACCTTTATTAAATTAAACTTAATTCGATTTCTCATAATCCGGCCCTGTGAAACCCAGATACAAACAGAATCATCCCTAACAAGAAATTCAGCTAATTATTTACAATATAATGGCTCTTTAATTTATGGTCCGGGTCAGACTTATGGTCTTTTAATGGCCTGTCAATAGCCACAAATGGTTTTTGTTTCCATGGCTATTGTGCTTTGAAAGGATTTTAATGTGCGTTTAATTTTAAGCCAATTGTTTGCAATTCAATTTAAGGGTTCCATTGATACAACAATTTCGCAAGAATAAAAGGTTGCGTACGGTTGTAATTATACTTTTATAGATGAGTTAATAAAGTCATAATAAAGATTATAAATAAAAAAAAAATAGAAAAATAAGTGGCAAGTTGTAGAAATTCCTTTTTCAAATTTCAAGAAGATTAAACAATACTTACCTCACTTAAAGCCTACTCACTGTTAATAATATTTATATTAAAAACAAAAACAGTAGCTACATGCACAAAGCATGTTTCAAGATTTAAATTAAAAATGACATCATATCTCCCAACCCATCCGATTCCAAACCGCGCTCACGGCCGCTTAACCCCAATAATCTCGACATAACTTCTCAGCTAGACAATATTTCAACGAGATATACATCTATATTCTGTACCTAAAGGAAATGTAGTACAATTGTAACGTCCACATAAATAAAACATAATGGCCTCTCCTGTCATTTATTATTCTACACAATAGGGGGCGCAATTAAAATTATAATTCTGGATAATGCAGTCATTTTGATAATAAGTAATACAAATAGATTAGGAGTTGGATAGAGACGCGAATATATAATGATTTAATGATATTAGTGTTAATAATATTTCGAGGCTATTTGACTGTATATTCTATGTTAAAAAGGTAATCATTGTATTTATATGCTAATTCGAAATAATAAGCGTGGTACAAATTATTATATAATAACTTTTCGTTTGTGTGCCTTTTCCATTCTTATAGCCACTTCGTAATTATTGATCTCTTCAATGTGATGTTGCGTTCAGAAATACCTATACACAACTTATATAAATATGATGGACTACAGCTGTTTCTTGTTTATGTATTTACCTAATCATAAGCTCTAGATATTTTATTATTAAGATTCCCTAATCATCCGGAATCATATAACTCTGTTCGTGATAGATGTTTTAAAATATCCTAAATAATTACAAACACCCTTACGATAACCATGTATTAACAACAAAACAATCAGTTCAAAAGAACAATTCATAGCTGTCAAACAATAAGTCAGAAGCGGCAAGACAAGATCGAACACGGCACACACGTAGGACCCGCGGTGTCGGGTTACAGATAATTTGAATAAATTATGGCCCTTGTTAGCCGTGATGTCTCTATCCGTGCGTTGCTCTGTGACAGATGTTTTCGAGTTCCGTTTTTGAAATTTGGAATGTTTTTTTTGCGCGGCAAAAGTGACGTGTGACGTAATCATAGACAATTTATTTACAATGGTTTGGATATAGATAAAAAATAAAGTCCACAGACTATCAAATATTTTCAGGATTAAGGAATCCAGTTCAAAATTACTCTACTTACTACTACACTACCTACTTACTTATATTACATGTTCTATGCAAGTATTATGTTGGCTGTACCTATAGTACCTGTTTATATTACACGGAAGCTTCAAAAAAGATTTTATAAAAATCAGACCATCCATTTCGGAGGAGTTTGGTTACAAACACAAGATTTTAAAGTATTTTCATATAAAATTATGGACGGTTCGTGCTTGGCCATAACGATATAATGTCGACCCACACCGTTTAAACTACAATACAGGGATATCAGGTTACCGGCATACGGGAGAAGGAATGTTTTTTTGAATACTAATGGTATTAAATAAATTGTTATTTATGTAATATATTTAATTTTTGTTTACGTAACGCTTTTATCAGATTATACATGTTATTTCTTATAAATATTGTGTTACAAAGGTCTAAAATCGATATATTTATACGCAATTAAAGTAAGACATTTATAATTATAATTGCATGCGAAATTACACATTGAATTATGTAAATAATCGATGTAGTTATCTATTATTTATTATTAGATACAATTCGATTCGTTTATTTACAGGTACCTACAGTTCTCCTGCTTAATAATTTTGGCTATATTAGCATAAGCATTTATTATTTTTGTTTATAAATATGTAATTTAAGCATTAGTAGCAGGTCACTAGCAGGCAGCAATCGATAAATGTAAATTTTTGGTTTAATGAATTATAAAGAGTTTAATAATAATTTACCTAATGATCATGTCAAAAATATTAAATGTTTAGTTATGATTATTGACATAACTAAGCATAAATCTAATAAAAGTTCATAATTTCAATACATCTAGTTTTTATTTCAAACCTATTACGTA
>CAJQZM010041782.1:0-13353 GCA_907164665.1 Colias nastes | reverse complement strand
TATACATATAAACCTTCCTCTTGAATCACTCTATCTATTAAAAAAAAACCGCATCAAAATCCGTTGCGTAATTTCAAAGATTTAAGCGTACAAAGGGACATAGGGACAGAGAAAGCGACTTTGTTTTATACTATGTAGTGATAGTGATTTTGTATAATCTGTTAATTTGAACAGAAGTTAGATAAGTAAAACGAGAAAACGAATTAATCAGAATGGAATAGATACAATAACTATCTAATGTTGGCTGTTTATTGTATAATATTACCAATATGTATTATAAACAAGACAGTATTTATATCATTGCGTGGTAAGAATGTTTCAGTCTAAACTTTGTATCATCATTTACTAATTAGATGTTGAAACATATAGTCTACAGGTAGGTTTAGGTAAGTAGGTACAGCTATATTAAAAAATGTAATGTCGTAAGTCGTGCAATTACATCTCATATTGTCACGATATTTATGAGCTTTTACACTATACCAATGTAAGCCCTATTTTTACAGCATTCTTTTACTTGTTGCCTCATTTATCTATTTTTAATATCGCATAAAAAATCTTTCACTAATAAAAAATAAATAATAGGTATAATACTATAAATCAACAGCGGCATGTAACCCCAGCAGTAACGGAACAACAAAAGAACAACAATAATGTCACGCGTCACACAGCTAGCAACTGTCCACTGGTTTGTTCCACGAAACATGAGCATGAGCCAATGGCTCAGTGGTTACTTACCATTGCATTGTGATAAGAAATGGAGCAGTGGTGTTGTGGTTAGTAGTTTATTAGGGGGTGTGGGTTCAATATCCGTTATTGTAATCTATACTAATGTTATAAAGCTGAAGAGTTTGTTTGTTTGAATGCGCTTATCCCAGGAACTACTGCTAGTATCATATCTGTGCTACTGGTCCGATTTGAAAATTTCGGTGTTAGATAGCCCATTTATCGAGGAAAGCTATCACCTTGCTGCGCTAAGACCAACAGGAGCGGAGCAATGCGGGTGAAACCGCGAAGCGCAGCTAGTGATTATAATAATGAGAAATGTGTTAATCCTTTAGTTATAGTAGTATAGTATTATCTGTGGTTCTAAAATAATTGAGAAAAAGTTGTCTGTTTGTAGCATTTTACTGTCTAAATTTTTGAACAAATTTGGTAGATAAATTGAATGGGTTGCATACCTATATACAAAGATGGAATTTTAGAGTTCACTTTTTTGCCTATGAGAAATAAAAAGGGCACGCTTTGGTATTTTTCGAAAGCTTGGTTTAAATCTAGTATAATAAGATCTGAAGTTCAGTGCAAATATTCAAAATTTCATCAAGATCAGCTGCGTAGTGAAAGATATGAATGACTAAATATTTTATACAAAATGAAGAAAAGTAAATAAAACATTCAGTTAATAGAAATGTAAATAAAGGTAGGTTAAATTCCGATTATCTTTTTAAACAAAAATGTATGTTGATCGCATGAGTGCTTTTCTTAGAAAACTGAGCTTTTATAACCATTCTCATAAGTCAGTAAATAGTTATTTTCTAGTTTATTGTGTTTTACACATAAATAAGGTACCTACTTTTATTAAATACACAATAATTTTAAATAAATTTCAATATTTTTGAGAAATTTACATGTTAGAGCTTTATTTATGTTCTCTTTTAATAATAATTAAATGTTTTATTCAAATTTACAGAACTACTGACTGAAATCAATCCCAATAAGATTCTGTTTTTACATTTATTGAAGTGAAAACTTCTTTAGCGGCGTTGAGCACTTTTTCTGTAATGGGTATAAAATCTTAAACTCGCGTCAGGACACGTGACCTGATCGAAAAAGCGTAAGACGGATACCATTCCAAAATATCAAATATGCTCAACGTTAATAATCAAGTTTTCACTTCTGCCGGCACTCCCGGAGTGCAACCCGTCTTTTTTTTTATAATGAAACTACTTTCGTACACGCAAGTCAAAAAGCTTTTAATTCTAACCTCAGAGAATCATTGTTATATAATTTCATTAATTACAAGTTTTCCAAGTATTCAAACCCTGCACCTACTCAATAATATTATAACCACTGCACCATAGAGACTCATATACAGATTCTACAAAGTAATGTTTTAGGAAATCCATTCAAATTAAACAATTGCTATTTCTACGAATGAAAAGAATTTAATTGTCTATCAGAATTCGGTAGCCTTCATTACAATTGGTCTGTTAAGGTTGTCAACCAGATGGAGATATAATATAACTAAATTATATAGCTATAAACATTATTGTAATAATTGTGACAGAAATTCGAACTTGTTGCTTGAATGACCATAAAATACGTAAGGGCGTTTGTGCACTACAAGGAATTTTACTGTCCGGCATTCCGATTTTTTACGGTCCGGTATGGCACGCCATTAATCTAAATCTTATCTAAATACTAGCTTGTGCACTATACGTAATTTTACTGTCCGACATTTTACTTTTCCCTATTTCGGATGGTTTTTTGTGTCTACGAGTCGCTGTAGGTATAATTGTTTTCGAATGCCCACTTGCTTGGATTTTACTCTTTTTACTGCATATGCCAATTGAAAGCAAGCTCTTGTTTTACTTTCTTTTAGCTGGCAATGTGATTTGAAAAGTCGGTATTGTTATTTTTATATACATAAACCTATAATTATTATCTAAGTAAGTGTTGGTAAGTTAAAGTTAAAGTGGGAATAGCTTTAGCTCCTCGTCACCGATTAAGATAAATAAGTGAAACACGCATTTTAAATCTCTTACGGAACTTTACTTTTTATTATAACGAAGTAATAATATAATATTTCGTATTCTATATTTTTTACTCATTTCTTGTAAAATGCAAAAACAATCATTTATGATAGCATTAAACCGCCAAACTTCCTTGAACTGTACCGCACTGTGACTGATCCGAGTAAAGACGGCCACGTTTTCATGCCACACCGGACCGTAAAAAATCGGAATGCCGGACAGTAAAATTCCTTGTAGTGCACAAGCGCCCTAACAGTACATATATCTCTATGAAACATACATTCGACAAATCTGCATTGTGATACGGATAGCATCATCCTCCGAAATATTTAAGTTATAGGTATGTGAAAATGGATGTATCAAGATAACTGATAAATGTATTGCATATCTCACGAAATCAGTATACATTTTGTATGAAATAGTTTCATGAGTGGCTGCTTTTCACAGCTCTTTAGTTTTTATTTAGATTAGTTTTCCTATACATAATATCTAGATTACAACCGTGTGCTACCGTGGTCCTAACCCAAAAATTCATACCATCCTGCATCTGCTTCATAACACAAAGGGAAATTTGAGAATGGATCCTTTCATTCATCATCCTCTGCTTAAAACCATTAAATTTTTCAAATTTATAGGCTAAATATAAAAATATATTATAGCTTCATATAGCATAGCTAACTCGGAAGTACGAGCTTTAAAATTGCTATGCGTCACACACTTACGTTATCGGCAGCTACTAAACTGAAACTCGTGAGTGGACTGCCTTATTAGTTTTAGGATGAATGCACACTATTTTTAGGCTATGAACACATACTTTTTTAGTGCTTAAAGCAATTATTAATGTCTCTTTTTAGGTGTGATATGTTGAGAGACAAATTATAGATTAAATAAATCTATGTTAAATTCTTTTTAGGCTGGGCTTTTGTAATTTAATAATTTTATAATAACTTTGTAAAATGTGACTAATTAATATTATACTTTCTGAAATAATTTTCTTTTTATTTTTTTAGAATAGATACCACGAACATCTTTTATTGCAGCATCAATTACAAGTCAATAAATTGAAGCAATATTATAAAGTAGTAGTATATGTATTAAAAGTACCATCTTTCAATATTTGAATCCCTATTTGATTTAAATTTGTGTATTATTTTATATTTATTTTCACGGGTTTTGTATGTACAATGAAAACACCTTACCAAAATGGTCCAATCCAAAGTTAATTCGTATACATGCAGTTATTATGCTATTAATATTTATTATCCGTTACCAAATAATTTAGGAAGTCCCGCCCCTACAAAGGCTCATTTACACCCCCCTCCTTCCATTGAAACCAACCAATAAAATATAATATAGACATCCTGCGTGCTTCGCTTTTTGTATCCAAATTACTGTTTAAACGAAATTTTGCATTAATATACAATTAAATCTATAGATGTATGTAAGTTCTTGTTAAATACGTGATTCAATTTTGATAATAGTATATAAGGTTATGTTTTATATAGGTAATTGTTGGCCATGACGCTTGTAACACTGAATAATAATTCGTTATTAGGAATTGTTTCTTTTTACCAATGAACGTATCTGGTGTTGGTTATCAATAATTCGTTGTGTTTTTTTATGATTTTCAGGTATGTAGTGTAGCATAGAAACAAATCGAATCGAATGTGTTAATGTGATAATACAGTGTTTCTATACGATTATGTTTCTGTGGATTAATTCTATAGATATTGTACAACCTTCAATGTACATAGCTTGATATACTGTGTTATATTTATACATATATCGCGCTATTATGTAAAACATTTTTCTTGTTTTTTTTTTTTTGTATTTTAAAGCATTTTTAAGTCATACCTTCATATTGTAATACATGCTTTTCAAATTTAAAGAATATTCTTATAAATAAGAATAAATAAAATACAGCAGCCATAGACCATAGACCACACATGGGTTTAAGTTAAAATATTCTCTGTGACGTCACACAACCGTCAAAATATATTCAACCTGTGTCGCCGTAAATAGCGGGATGGACACAAATTACGTAATTTCCATAGATATTCATCTTAAATCATTTCCTTTGGAAGTCATATCTTTATTAGCACGAATTTGTGTTGTTGGAAGTGATAAATGTAGGATTTTAGTGGAATGTCTAGGTTCCGATTAAAGATTTGTTTGTAAATATTTATAAACTATTTAAGACCATGTTAAATAAGTTATGGTTATTTAATGATTTTGTTGTCTGATTTTATTACAATGTTTGTTTTCATTATAATATTTTAGTGAATTAACATAATATGACGTAGGTAATGAACAAAGATTGAATTTTAAATATTGTGTATTAAAACAATATAAAATTTTGTTGATATCAACATTTATCTAACTTTGTTTGTTACGTTTGAAATTTAACATCAATAATTGCAAGCATTAGCAATAATACAATAGGTAGGTATTTTTTAATTACGCAAACTATTAAAAAATACCTATTACATTCGATTAGTAAATCGAATGCATAATTAATGTATATTGGGACATTTGTACTACAATATTATTATGTAGATTGGTTTCAGGGAGGTTAGGTTTTAGCTTAGAGCTTAACTTTTTAGTGCCCCGAGTATTTTAGATAGGTCATTCCACGCATTTAAAATGAAAAGTTTTGTTTTTAACTGCCTCTTAATAGTTAATACCTACTTAGATAAGTCGTAAAGCTAATTATTATTTTTTAATTCTAATTAGCAACTAGGTAACTATCCAGATTCCACACTTGAGCGACAGCACTGCATGACGTCTCAATAAAACTACTGTCATAACATAAATTTAACAATAATACAATACAATATCGGTAGCATTGAATTAATATCCAATATAGGGAATTATTTTATTCCTATTTTATACGAAATCCGACTATTCGGTGTTCATTATTTTCTTTATGGGTCATTTTAGAACCCCGCTGCGGGCTCCCGATCACCTTTGTGGGTACAACTCTAATATAAAGTTGTATACTGTCTACACTATTCACTTTAGCTGTTATTTTTTAAATAAATTAACCTTAGAAATTAACCATCTGCGCCTTTGTTTCCTATGTCAAAGAATTTAAAACTTGTTAAAATCAAAGCATATGAATTAATTTATGAAATTTAGCTCTCTTCAATTTAGATAGAACACTGGTCATTGGTTATTGGTTTCGAATATTTTAAAGATAAAAACTGTTAAAATATAATTTGTAATAGTTTATATGCTACCTGAGGCCAAGCCTATAAGGTAGAAAGTAGCTCAGCTTTCGTCAAAAGCTTTGTAATCCTCCGATAAGAATAACCTTAGGAATCCATACTAAATGCGAAAGTAACTCTGTCTGTCTGTCTGTTACTCAATCACGCCTTAACTACTGAACCAATTTGCATGAAATTTGGTATAGAGATATTTTGATACCCGAGAAAGGACATAGGATAGGTTTTACCCCGGAAATCCCACGGGAACGGGAACTATGCGGGTTTTTCTTTGACTGCGCGGGCGATGCCGCGGGTGGAAAGCTAGTAACTAATAAGTGATAGGTAGGTATTAAATTCAACACAGAACCTAGGTAACATAACTTTATACATTTGAGCGCGCAAAATTTTCAATAACAGGACTATATTTTCGCTATCTGCAATCCAATCAGTAAAATATAAATAAATGACAAACAGACAGAATAACTTACATTTATTATATTAGTAGAATTGATAACTATCAAATATAATCGAGCCATTTACATGATAATGTGCCTTAATAACAAATAATTTGAATAAAATCGTCATTTAATATAATACTCTATAAATCATGAATTGTTTCGTTTTTGGTCGGATTTTTATTTGGTAATAAAATATTTCTAAAGAATCTTAAACGACTCAATCGTTAGTTATAAAGCTATAAAATAATTAACTACTTCTACCTGCGGTTTTACTCGAAACAAGGTACCTAATGGTCAATCATAACCTAAACATTTAATTAATTAAAATTGAAATTTCGTCGCAATGAATGTCTAATCAAAGCTTTTATCATAAATAGATAGATTTAATTTACATAATTTTGATGTAATTGTTTACGTAATTAATAGAAATCATATACATAATATATTTAGATGCTACTTTAAAAAATATGTATTTTATGTTAAAAGACTAGGTGCATAATTAGAATAGAAAAATAAAGTTTAGTATATTACTAATATTATAAATGCGAAAGTAACTCTGTCTGTATGTCTGTTACTCAATCACGCCTTAACTACTGAACCAATTTGATACCCGAGAAAGGACATAGGCTACTTTTTACCCCGGGACATAGGATAGGTTTTTATCCCGGAAATCCCACGGGAACGGGAACTATGCGGGTTTTTCTCTGACTGCGCGGGCGAAGCCGCGAGCGGAAACCTAGTTAGTAGATATATTACATATAGGTAAGGTAAGTACCTACAGCTTAGCCTAAATGTAATACCTAACTTTAATTTCGAGTCAGTCAGGGAGAAAAGTATAAGTACTTATTTTGACAAATGAATCACTTAGTTGGAATATAATATGTAAACAAATGGAAATGAATGATCGCAATGCGATGAATAGATTCCGAGAAATTAATGTGCAAATATGTAAACAACCTATAATATTTTAGGTGGTTTTTAGAATGCTTTTTTGGAAACTTTATTATCATTAAATTAAAGGTAATTGCTGTATATAAAATACGAAATGAAAGATTTTAAGTCAGTTTAAACACTATACAATATTTTTGAATACCTATTTTCTAATTTAAAAAATCGGGCCAGCATTTTGTGATTAAAATAAACAGAAAAACTATCCCTTTATATTTATAACATTACCTATGTAATTTTTAAGTCTCATTGTTAATGTTTTGATTTTAATATCGTAATTGCGGATATATATTGTAGGTACCTTTAAATTAAATGTTTTATCTTTAAATCGTTGATAATTTAGTAATATCGACTCGATGGCTTGCTGTGTGAAATTTATTGACATCTTCGATGTTAAACTTAATATTATGAGTCATCAGTGAATGATCTCATTTATTTAATTGTAATTTATGATTCGAAATCAAATATGTACATATAAAAGAAATCTTGTCAATTTGTGCGTTTGTACATTCATTCATACTGTAGTTAAAGTAGACGTTGAAATATACAGACTGAAGAGACTTAATAAGTCAAAATATCATGTTACTTTGGACTTTTATTTTAATATTTTGACTTATTTAATCTATAAAAGGTTGTTGGAAACAGCATCTATAAAGTATAATATACTATAGAATTAATTATTCATTGCTCATGTTAAAACTTAAAAACTGTCAAAGTGTAAAACATACAATACCATCAGTGATAAATATATATTTTATCTAAATAAAAAGTATTAACGACATTTTAATGTACACCATTAAACAAAGCCCTTTGTACAAGACTTCATTATTTTAATTCAAAATCGAAACATGATTTCTATATCCATGTTTTGTAAGTTTGTTTACAATGACCTATCCACCCACGCTTTTAACGTACTTACAAAAATCGGACTTATTTCCCTTTGAATAGAGTTCAGAATCGATTGTAGTGTTAAAAGATTTATCGTTAAGATTTATAAGTGATTTATAAGTGAGAGAAACTATAAAGTTAACTTCGACACGACTATTTACAAACTAGATGAACGAATTTGTGGGTTAATGGTTGGTTCTTTTTAGTTTTATTTGTTAAAAATATAGGTATTTTGGAGCAGGGTGCAGGGGTAAGCCAATTTCTTACTAAAGATAAAAGAGTTTGATGAAAAGGATGCAAAAAAACAACAATAGATTAAGTTTTTTGCATTTATTAAAAAAAAAACGTGTGTGCCGAGCACGGTGTCAGAAGTGAAACTTATTTGGCAAGATTCAAAGATACCAAAATCGTCGCCTTACTTCATGACGTGACGGTATTGCCATGACGCGACCTTGGAATCATACTCTCAACGCAGTTTCAACGAAGTTTCACTTCAAAAAAGTTACACAACGACAACGTTGTCCTATTATGCTGTCCCCTTTTAGAAAGCCTGTATGTTTAACATAAAATTGACGATTATGCACATATTATTATGTTTTAAAAACCAATAGCTTTTTTATTTAATAAACCAATTTATAATGAACTAGCGGTTCGCCCCGGCTTCGCCCGTGGTACTATGTTCTTTCTCAGGATCTAAAGATTATCTGTGCCAATTTTCATCAAAATCGGTCCAGTAGTTTTTGCGTGAAAACCATACATACATACATACAAACCTTTCCTCTTTATAATATTAGTATAGAAATAGACATAACTACGGACTACTGAATATTCCTATTAGGTATCTGTGTTCTTTTAGTACAAGAACTTTAATTATTTAGATAGACAAAGAAGTTGAAAAGATTAAAAGAAAGAAAATTTTAAAAGATTAACTAGTTACTGAAACAAATCGAATATAACTTACCTATTAAATAGCACCACATATCCTCTAACACGTCGACTAAAACACGGATATATAAATAAAGATTCCATACAACACCCACAAAAAATAACAATAGGCTTTTCGTTCAGAATTGATATAAATAAAGACATTACAGTACAATACATTGTCATATTGCAGTACCTTAAGCAATTACGAATAATATAAGACGTTCGTGTTGTGTGGACATGCCTTTATCCTTATAAAAATGCAAGTATATGATCATATTATTGATAAAGTATGATAATATATGGAGTGTATGACGTGATTTCCACAGTCAATGTAAAATATAACATAATTAAATTCTTTAAAACAATGTACATTTAGGACAATGAAATACAGGCAAATTCCCACTCTATCTTTGAAGGAGCAGTATACAAATCTGTTGCGTAGTTTTAAAGATTGAAGAATACATAGTATAGGGATATGTTATGTTTGCTTAAATCTATAGACTTATTTTATGTAGTGATGAACAAAACGATTTATCTATTTTTAATTCACTTAAAACATAAGAATCTCAAGCACACAAACAAAAACATTACACCACTTTCGTGCAGTCGGTCAAAACAAATCCAGCAACAGACAGACGTTTATATTAACCAAGAATAAGTTATCTTTCTTATCATAATCTAACAAAAGATCACAATAGACGCGTACAACATCATCATATATTACGGTTATAGCGCGACTTGATGTCTTGATACTTAAAATAATAATAGTTTTATTTTAAACAACTTTTTGATAGAAACTTTGGTAGGTACTAAATACTAATATATTTTTCTGTATTCCAATTTCTTTATATCTTTAGCTTTTAATTTCAACTTGGATACTGTAAAAATTAATGGTTAATTCAATTAGTTAAAGTTAACGTTAATAATTACTAATACGTTTTGAATAACTGATTCTTTCGATTACCATCGCCCTTAATAAACAATATTATCATATTCATAAAAAAAAACTGGTTTAAGATTAAAAAGATTCAAAATTCCAATTCTATTAAAACTACCCTACGCTTCCAACAGCTTATTATCATAAGGTATATCTACCTACCTACCTACTACTAACTGAACTTTCACACATATTTTAGGTACTACATTTTCTACTAAAAAGTATCAAACCGCGCCCATCCCACTATCCCATATACGGAGGTGTGAGCGTGAATTACCGTCGCAGCGGGAATCGAACCTCGGCCCGATCAGTGATGTGACAGCGTGTGATGGATCTTCGAGGGTAGTTATATTATAGTTGTATTAATATACTTTGGTTTGGTGGAGTGTGAAATTATTGGCCTATAGTCAGATTACCTATCTGTGCTGTCTATACCTACTAACAATATTTTTTATTTAGTGGGCACTTCAATACAAATACACACCATGGTTGTAGTGTATACCATACCTAATAATCAGAAAAAAATCTATCATTTGCAGAAAAATATTTAAATAGGTATGTAAACATTCCGCGCGCAGCTTCGCCCTTGCACTCTAAAACTTAATAAATTATGTACCTATGTATCTATATTTATATACATATTTATTATCTATATTAAACCTTTCTCGAGGAATTCATTGTTGAAACCCACAGGTGAAAACAATTAAACTCGGCATAACAACGGCCAGTAACATTCTGTAATAGGCTTGTATACTATCATACAAGGAAAAATTCTGAAAAATGTATTGCTTAACTAAGCAATTATTAAAAAATCTGTTCAATTGCCTCACAACACATATAGCTTAAAGCTTTACATAGTATATTTATATATTATATCATACATTATTTTTCCTTTAACCACAGAAACTTGTATATTAAATTCGACTTGTACAACGCAATCTTGATCCCCAATAACACCACCAAATTGAAATGGTAGACAACAGTGGGAATTCTTAAAGTATCTAATGTGAGATGAAATAAATTAACATCTACATAATGTAGGCGATGTCGCTGTAAATCTATACGAATGAGGGATAACTCAATTGGTATTATAGTAAGCCACGAACTGTTGATAAGGGATTGGGTTCCGTGTATATTTTTATTGTTTATCATACAAGAAAATCATAGTGCTTTACTATTTTTCCAAAGCTTCACTATGACATTCAGAAATTAAATTAATTTAACTTAATTATAAATTACATTTTTGAAGTGAAACTTCTTTAGGCGCGTTGAGAGTAAAATTTCAAGATCGTGTCATGGCAATACCGTCATGTCATGGAGTAAGGCGACGAATTTGGTATCTTTGAATCTTGCCAAAGAAGTTTCACTTCTGACACGTGTGCCCGGCACACACTTTTCTTAACTGGATGATTTTTTTTGATCAAAACTACAAGTAGAAGTTAATTTTCCAATAAAGTTCTGCTATGATCAATTTCATTTTTCACACAGAATATTTCGATTAATAACGCCCGCTATTCTAAACTAAGTTATAAAACGTGAAATAACCGCATTTAAAAATCGCTTTCCCAATAAAAAGAACCCAAAACTAAAGAACATTGAGAAACGAGCAGACATTAAGCAATTCCCTTAAACACCTTCACGTATCAGGTTACTGACGAATGCGCCTTGTACTCCGTAAAGCATGTATTTAACAGCCTACATCGGGATTAAAATGTCCTATATCGATTACCTATCGCTTAATAAAGCTATATTGTATGATAGGTTCTTTATATATGTATTGGTGTTTTAAAGAGTTAATGCAAATGGAAGAAAAGACTTTGTGTTATTTTTAGTTTTAAATGCTGTGTAGGTAGTAGGTGGAAAATGGTAAAACTATGTTATGACGATTCAAAAGTCTAGAAGAAGTAGTGAATAAATAAATGTTTCAGTTTGAAATGTTTTGAGTTAAGGAGATAGTAGTACATATACCTACGTAACATAAAGAACATATACAACAAATCTCTAAAAATCGGTATAGGCATTTAATTTATTATTTAATACTACTAATAAATAAAATTACAATAAAACAAAATTTTATACCGAAGTTACTCCTTTGAAGACATTTGTTTATAATGTAAGATAATAAAATTAAATGTGACGCTCCACAAAAAACAAACAAACAATAACAAAGACATCATAATAATAAATATGAGCATTTATTAAATCACCAATATCTAGACTTATTACCCGGTTACAATATCTGTGGACCTCGCTGGAATGCGGAGCCCCTTCCCGTTCCCCTTTACCTCCCCGCGCTCGCCCGCGGCGCGTCAGTACGGTAAGCAATTTCGTTGCGTTCGCGACGTGACGTCATCGACGCCAGGTCCAGAGATAATGTAACCGGGTAGTACAAAGCATTTAATTATCAGAACACTCGAACAAAGTTAGAGAACAACTTCAGTCATTTATCAAATGACCTTTCTACCACCTGCGGCTAACTTCGTTCTAATAAATGGTTCGAAGCGGGTACCATCATTTATGGGGACTTAAGGAAATCGTGTGAGAATGATGTATTTACCTTATGGTATACTAGATGTTGCTGTGACTTTGTGTATGATAAAAAGTATGGCTAAGTCTCTGTGCAAAATTTCATTTTCATTCTATCCTTTTTTGTAGAGTTTAACGATGTATGTCCTTATAAATCCATCCATCCTGACAAAGTTTCGATAGTATAAGTTTAGTAAAAAGCTTCGGGTTGCTTGGAAGAAATTGCTTGAAGCAATAAAGCCGCCCTTTGCATCAAATGTCCTGTCTGTGTGTGTGAAATTTGTATTTTATGTTTTGTATGCAATAAAGATTATAAAATATAAATAAATAAAAAGCTCTAGCAACAAAAATAAATAGTAAATTGTAATAATCCCTTATTGCTAATATCTAAGCTTTTTTTCCACCAGGTTATCGACCCCCCCTGTCTCTTTATTTCATAACTTTCATCATTGTCAACTATGCCACAGAAATATGTAATACTATTTCCATAGTTCTACTTTTTATTTATATTTGGGTGTACTATGAGATAGCACAGATAATATAATATTTAGTAGGTAAGTAGTCTATATAGCTTATAGGGAGTATTTATATTTTTTGTTTTAGTTTTGATTTCCGATTGAGTTTATTTTATACCGATGATGGTACAATCCCAAACTAATGACTCAATACAAAACCATAACATTTTATTAATAATAATTTAAAACAAAAGCCTT
>CAJQZM010041781.1:0-54569 GCA_907164665.1 Colias nastes | reverse complement strand
GCAACGCATAGCGTCCGCACTTATTGTATCTGATATTTGTTTTTGTGTTTTTTTTTTTATTTTTATTTTATTGTTGTTATTTTTTTTCAATCATTTTTTTTATTTTTGTTCTCTTTATTGTATAAATCTTAACATTACAATAATAATACAAAAATATATTACAATATAATATTATTCCCTATTACGTATACTAATACTATGTTACATTGTGTGTATGTGTTGTGTCAGAGTAACATCTGTGTTCGTGTCATGTTTACATTCATCTGTGTGTTTGCCATTGGGCTGTCATAGCTGTAAAAAAAGGGGAGGGCATCCATTTTGGGGGCATCGCATATCATACATTATTCTTCCTCATCGACTCCGACGCATTTTGGGCATACCGGTTTTCCTTCCATGGCATAGAAAGTTTTACCTTTTACCGGGTTTGAGCAATCCTGTGTAAAAACCATTCATTATTACCTCATTTTTACCAAGTTTTCATACTTAACCTGGCGTAGACGCGCTATATACTTATCCATAATAGTCGATATCGATACGAACCTTGCACACGAAGCAATCTGGATGCCACTGAGTATTGAGGGCGGAAATATAGTTTTCCATGATGGGTTTATTGCAGCCGCCGCACTTGGGGGCGAACATGTCGAAGTAGTCCGCACGACAGTACGGTTTGCCGTCCCTTTCATGGAAACCTTCCTCGCCGAACTGCTGGCCACACTGAGCGCAGAAGAAATGCTCTGTATGCCAGGTCTTCTCTAACGCTGTTACGCATTTCTGAAACAGAAGATTTATTAGACAAAATTCCCGATACATTCGTATAGACCAAGTTATGTTGCGACACTAACATCGAGGATCGGTCCATTACAGTAGGCGCATCTCGGTGAAAACAGATTGTGGTAATCCGGCTCGCAGTATGGCCTTCCGTCGCGCTCGAAGAAGTTCCTAGTCCCGAGCTCCTGGTTGCAGTGCGCACACGTGAAGTGCTCCGGGTGCCAAGTGCGACCCAGCGCCGTGATCACCTGCGAAAACATTTTATGTCACAACACTATATCGATCGACATATCCAATTAGGTGGTTTGACTCGATCGGCACCTGTCCGACGATGGGTTTCTCGCAGGCGTTGCAGCATCCCTTCTGCGGGGTCTGTACTCCTTGGCGGCTCATGTCTGCCCGGAGAGATCCGAGCATGTGTTCAAGCGACGCTGACTCCGGTTGCCGCGGGCTGCTGCGGTAGTGCTCCTGCCAGCCGCGCTTCTCCCGATACACTTGAGTGCCGCCTTCGACTCCTGGGGGCGCCCCTGACCCGCTCACCTGAAAACACCCAGCTATTTACCCAACCACCGAAACATAAACCATCGATACGTTACGAAATTCTATAAACGATCGAAATCTATGTGGAAACGTACGCAAAACCGGCCGGCTGGGAAGAACCAAAGCGAATGCTGGCCGAGTGAAATGTTTGACTATGTACTCTAATATTATAAGCTCCCGGCCCCACTACGCCCGTGATGTAATTGCGATACTATCTTTAGATGCGAGCTTTTCGGCGGGTGCGAGGGAGACGACCCTAGTTCTCTGGAGTGACGGTCGGACGCTGGAAATAGACGTGGCCCAAGAAAGGCGACTAGTAAATATTATAATAAACGGAAAATCTGCTCTGTAGTGCAGTGTGCCGAGGTAGCCATGACAGCTACGCGAAAATTTATATAGATGACTCAATTTATTGTTTGCGTATGTAATCAAATATAATGGAGTTTGCTCATAAAGTATGGGGAGAATTTGTTTTTTTATGAATGGAGATTTCTTCTTGGATGGTCTGAAAATCGTGCAATAGCTAATGTTCGATTTTATTATCTTACTCTTGTAGTGACAATGTGCCAAGTGTGATTGGCCTCGAATAGACGATTATCGGGCTGTTGCATTTTGTAATAGAGCGAGTGTAACATAAAAAAAAAAAAATGTGTGCGTGTACTAGTGTACACACGTAAGAAGTGAAACATCTTTATGCCCTTATTTTTCAAAACATATTTTACTATATGCAACTTGACAGAAATACGTCGAATCACGCGTGGTAGGGATAAGAACAACATGGCGCGTAACGGAAAAATGTTACACTAAATTTTTTTCCAACCCCGATAAAGAAGTTTCACTTCAACAATAGTTTAATGTGTTGTTACATTTACAATTTGTCGTTTGATGATGCTTTGCGATGCCACTGTAACTTTATACTTGGAAATGGTAGAATTGGTTGCATGCCTGATTAGTGGAGTATATAAATAAATATTTTTTTTTTTTGTAAAAATCCATACTAATATTATAAATGCGAAAGTAACTCTGTCTGTCTGTCTGTTACTCAATCACGCCTAAACTACTGAACCAATTTTCATGAAATTTGGTATGGAGATATTTTGATACCCGAGAAAGGACATAGGCTACTTTTTATCCCGGGAAATAGGATAAGTTTTATCCCGGAAATCCCACGGGAACGGGAACTATGCGGGTTTTTTTTTTACTGCGCGGGCGAAGCCGCGGGCGGACACCTAGTTGACAATATGTTAAATAATTCAAAAAAAGTTAAAGCATATTAAAATGTTTAAAATCAATCTTCCTTCTACACGTAGTTCCTTCTACACGTATTCGTTATTTAAAATTTGATTTTAAATTGCAAAGATGTTAAAAAGCAACCTTAATTACTTTTGGCCACTATAATTTTCGCAAACAATTTAACGAATGTAAAACATCTTACGTTATATTTATTTGTTTAACATACGTACAATCTATTTAAAACACATTCAAACGTATATTTAATGTTTTGACTTTTGAGTTTTCTATTTCATAGTTGTACGTATTGGCCAATAGAATATGTATTGTCTTTAGATATTAATTTATTTATTGATGAAGTTAAACAATTACAAATAACTAAAGATTTTGTTTGAAAGCAAATTAATCTATGGGATTTTCAAACGGATTTGAATTACATTAATGAATTATGTATAAGAAAAAAAAATATTTTTGCAATCAC
The DNA here is from genome assembly GCA_907164665.1 of Colias nastes. Classification (NCBI taxonomy): domain Eukaryota; kingdom Metazoa; phylum Arthropoda; class Insecta; order Lepidoptera; family Pieridae; genus Colias; species Colias nastes. Next base: position 51,550 of record CAJQZM010041781.1, on the reverse strand, counting down.
TCTCCTTGACTGAAATATCATCTATGATATTGGTCTAAGATCCGAACATAAGTCGACCTGCACCGGCGTGATAATAGAATGAGACCAATTTTATAATAAATTTAGTGTTTTTTAAACGAAACAATCAGTTAAAACATAAATCATACCTTTAAAACAAATCACTCACTGTGATTTGTTTGCCATCAGGTCATCCAGCTCCTTGGTGGCGCTGGACGCGTGGTGACGGTGCGTGGTGGTGACTTGCGGTTGTGGTGGTGGGGCTGCCGGTTCCACCACTGTTTCTTGTACTATCACCGTCACTACACTAAACTATTCCCCTAAACAAAAGAACTAACCTTAAAGTCGGAAAGTGACGCCATCAGGTCATCCAGCTCCTTGGTGGCGCTGGACGCGTGGTGACGGTGCGTGGTGGTGACTTGCGGTTGTGGTGGTGGTGCTGCCGGTTCCACCACTGTTTCTTGTACTGTTACTGTCACTTGCTTGGTACCGGGGCGCGGTAGCGTGCCTGATGGTGGTACGGGGGATGTTGAGGCGCGGCTGTTGAGATACATAATATATTTATATTTATACAGTAGCTTATAAGTTCATGCAACGTTCAAGTTCTGCTTCTTTAAATTTGTACTCATGGATAGAAAATTTAAGTACATATTATGTCAATTCTATGTTTAAGTTTATTAAAGAGGCGAATTGATGTTTCCTGGCTTTAAGGACCTTAACAGTCAATCTTGTGTATAACTTTTTTTTAACATGTTAATATTATGAAGTTTTGGTACTTAAAAATAATAATGCTGTGTATCCACATACTTCACATTGTGTGTTTCATAAATATTATACTGAGCCGATATTCTGCCGCGCTCAATACAGTTTTCAAAATATTTTTTGGCAATGTTCACTATTATGTGCTATTCTGCACCAATAATTAAAGATCATTTATAATTCTAAAATAACATAATTAAACCACATCCAATAATAGACAGGGTGTAATAATTGTTCACATAACGGGACAATTTGGCACACTAGCATTTGGCATTTCGACTTATGAATTGTTAGGATCTCTCAGACGAATGGAACAGCTATAAATTTATGTCCCAGTCTAGGTTTCATCGCAGTACTAATAGTTCCAGTAAATAATAGTACTTCATACTTAGTTATAGCAGGTGTGTTCCAAACGGTCGAACTATATCTTACGTCGGAAATGTATGTGCCAAGAACAATTATTAGTACTGTCTGAATGTTATAGTTGACAATTAATTATATTTCATTGTACTATTATTAAATACAAAACGGTAATTACTTCGAATGTCTGGAGGAGCAAATGATGTTGTGTTTGGAACTCTTGTACTGGAGATACTTATTCATCAAAGATTTTGAATTTTTTATTAGAATTTGATTCGATCAAAGCTGTGTATTATGTACTATTTTAGTCCTGAAAACAAAACTTGAAGGTTCGCAAACAAAGTCAAGGGCGTAAGCCGTAAACCTAATTATAAACACAAAAGAAGAAAGATTTGTTTGTATCAAATAAGCTCCGAAACTACGGGACTGATTAAACTGATTTTGAAGATTCTTTTTCAACTAATTGACATCTTATATAGAAAATTCTTGTGGAACGCTGCTAAAATCATTCGAAATGGCTTGCCCGATTTTCATGAAATTTTGTGTGCATATCGCGGGTAGGTCTGAGAATCGTACAACATCTATTTTTCATACCCCCTAAGTGATAAGAGTAAGGCAGAACAACGTTTGCCGGGGCAGCAAGTAATCTAAAAATTTATCGCGGGACAATCCCACCAGAGTCAGAGTTAGAGGCCTAATTCTTAATATAAAGATGCCTAAAAAAATTGTCTAAACGATACATATACGATACGAAAAAAATTGTCTAAACGATACATAACGATATATCTCTCAACCATCATCTCATCAGCACGTGACGTAGCGCGTATTTCCGTCCGTTCCACACGACCCGCGGTCCGGCGCCAACTCGCGGGCCACGGCGGCTGATGTTGCCGTCCGCACTTTTGTGTTGTTGCTTTATTATATTGTTACGTTTTATATTTGGAGCGCTTTGTTGTGTGGTTTTGTAAATGGTTTGTAGAGGTCGTTTGCGTTTGATTGTTTGATAATTACTGTGTGTCAACTTTTAAAGGGCTAGTAATTTTTGAAAAATGGTGAATGTGTTATTGATAGTTAATGCTATTTCGTTTAGGCAGTCTGTTCTGGTATATTGTCGTGGTTTAAGTTTTTGCAACAACAACCCTATTCCTTTAAAAAACACGTGCACAATTACAATTATCTCCCTATCACTATGCCAAAATTCATTAAGTGCCGATTTCATAGGCAAACATATATTTTTTATAAATTTTAACTTCTATAACTAGTACTGTATTAGCATATATGTATAAACTGTGTCTAATATAACAGATAATAAATTCTTACCCATTATGCACTTCGGTGCTGAGTTGATCCAATAGCGAATCCACAGTAGGCCTCGCTGACGCTGGGCTGGTCGCGCCGTTTGTGCGGTTGTAAGTATCTGTGAACAAACAAAAAAAGGTTAATATAAAAGTATAAATAATATAAAATTAATATGGTATAGTAATTGGCTATGATATTATAGTCAGAAAAAATGCGGGAATATAAGAGGACCTCCATAATATAATATTGTTTTCGTATTCAAGTAGATCCTATAAAAGATGACGTCTTTTGCCACTAAATAAGGCATATATGAAAATCTAAACTCATTACGAAAGATTGAAGTTTTGACGAAAGAACTGAGATCGTTTTTAATGTCTGGCTTGTAAGATACCACTTTAGTTTCTTTAAACTAATCGTAAAGTAGTTCTAATTCTTCTAACAATATACGAATATTAAAAAAAAAACTTGAAACCATTCCTTTAAATTTTAGAAGAACATGAGAATAGAAAAGCGAAACTTTTAACCATGAAACACATAAACTAAAGTGTATTGAGGTGAATTTTACAACCATTTCATTGCCAAAAAATGTTCAAGTACTTTCATGTTTTGATGATTCTATGATGTGAAGTAACAAGCCGTTTGTGTTGGGTCAAAATTCATGATATTCTATGATGTGAAGTCACAAGCCGTTTGTGTTGGGTCAAAATTCATGATATTCTATGATGTGAAGTAACAAGCCGTTTGTGTTGGGTCAAAATTCATGATATTCTATGATGTGAAGTAACAAGCCGTTTGTGTTGGGTCAAAATTCATGATATTCTATTATGTGAAGTCACAAGCCGTTTGTCAAAATAAAACATCTGTGGTACGACAATATTTACAACAACGATGTCAGTATATTTACCCAGTTTACCTTAAAATTTTAACCGAGTTTTAGAATAGTGAGTTTTCTTTATGGCTATGCCAAAAATTTTCGATTTATATCAGAAGTTATGTAGAAGACTGAGATCAGACAATATAATGATCGGTATTATTGATGTGATTTGATAAGTATAGTGAAAAAGTGTTTGTTAGGAGTCTTTTAATTAGAACTGGGTACGTATACAGTTTCATAACAATGCAAACATTGTAAACATTAAAATTCTTATCTTCCCTGATAACCTATATCGTATTCCACGTAATATGCAACTCTTGAAATTGTATACTGCTTTTTCTGCACGCAGCATATTCTTATTACATATGCAATCTATAGGGAATCGTAAAAATAACTTGTTAAAATGCTTAAAATCGTTTACATTTTAGGAACGAAGGTGGCAATCCTCAAAGAAAAAAGGAGGATCCTAGAACAGTCTTCTCGGCTGTTACAATAATGCAAGGAGATCCTAAATGTATACAAAAATGACAAAAAAGAGTAATTGTATACCAAATTCATTCAATGAAATAATATCAGAGTTGACGGTTATGTAAAGGCTATGTGAATGCGAGTACGCATCCCTAAAATCAGTACAGTACAGGATGTATGCCAGAAATTAATTTTCTTCAATTGCTTCAATTTCAAGAGTCATATTACAAATGCGAAGTTAGTAAACAGGAAAATTATAGTGACAAGCGCACAAACGAGCACAGACAATCTCTCTTGTTGCAGCGAACTATAAACGCACCTGTTCGATGTTAGCACGTGAGGGCATAAACAAAACTCAGCAGAGACAAATGGCTGAACGTATTTCGTAAAGTTAATAACATTGATCTATTTCAGTTGCTGGAGGGGAAATGGCGGCCTTGCCAAGAACAACATTTGGCACTCTTGTACGTATGGATTATTATTATATTGGATAATTAAATTTTTATAGATCTTCGAAAAACATACGTGTTATTTTATTTTATCTGTGGTCATTAATTTTTTGGGAAATCGCAGACGCTAGATTTTTCGAGTGGTCGGTTTGGAAAGGGTTTGGATGAACCTTTTAAAATTGTTTGCTTACGTATCTTGAAACCTTTATACACCTTTTATGAGTTCAAGGTGAACATTGATTGTCTAAAATTGAATCAATCTATTCTTGTTAGTTTGTAGAAAATTCTGGAGCCATACACATTAATATGTATGGTTCAAAAATATCAAGTTACCCATAACTGAAATCTGATAAATCTGATTGTATTTTAAATTTTAGTGTTACAGTGTTCCAGAAAGATATAGAAGATATTACTATACATAAGTGTAATTTGTATAAACATGAAAAGCATTTGCGCGGAAAAGAATGTTTATCTACGTAAAGTTTATCTAGAATGCTTTAAAACCCTAAGATTCCAATATCCTAGGAACAAGAAATCAACAACATCCATGTTATTTACAAGACTCCATAAAAATAGCAATGAAGTTTTTCTTAAAATTAAGAGTGATGATGTTATAGTTGCTGGGCGATCAATTTATGCACAAAATTCTCTACGCATTTCTATTTCGAAAATGTTTTAAAGTTTTAAGCAGATAACCTAACCTTCTTGAAAGGGAAGATAGAGTTAAAAAATAGACAGCTAATGACATTTACCACTTAAATATCCTTAATTTAAAACTAAATTAGCAGAACGAACATATGGAATAGACTTAAACGAATTTAGAGGTCAATCAAAATCAAGCCAAATTTTACTTATGCCCGTGGTTCTGCCGCAGCTTGGCTGCCCCGTGTACATTGTAATTGTAAGGAGTAATTACCTGTCCTATCCGCATACGAGTTCTTCTCCACATAGTTCCCGTATCTCGCATTGCTCAGGTCATCGAGCAGGGTGTCCAGTTCGGACAGGTTCCCTCTGGTTCTGCCATAGCCTGGTTGCCCCGTGTAGCTGGGCGTGTGCGACGCGTAGTTCGTCTGCGTGCTTGTGTACTTGAGCGGCGTTGATTTGTCGTGTAACGACGATGTGTTTTGGTACGTCGGCTGTGGAGGAAGTGGTGGTTTAATTATGGTGTTCTGCTTATCAATTATTTTTTATGAATATGGTCATGTAAAGGCTAATAAAATGAGAGAGAAATTCATTTTAAATTGCTATCCTAAAAGACGGAGAGATGTGTAAAGGCATTTAATTAAACAGTAATGCAATAATCACTTGGGTTTCATAATTTAACTAACTTGGATGGATTACTACTGATTATTTTTATTTTCATAGAGATAAGATTTTTCAATGCCGTATTGTTTTTTAAAGTAATAGGCATCTTACATAACATGTGGAATAGTGTTTAAAATTAAAAATAGTGTATTAACATAGTGGTTTTTTATTGACTATAAATTTGCCTGTGCAGTAATAGACACCGAAATAGACCGTCAGGCCACACAATAAAACGTTTACTTGTATAAATTTAAACGACATCTAGTTTTCATTGAGAACACTGTTGGATGATATCCAAGTAGTTTGTGGGATGATAGTGAATCAAATACTAGACGTTCATTGACAACGATACTAGATGGCGTTACTATGAATACGATCTTGGCATCTTGGAATGCTCTATTGAACACGTTATCTTTAACTCAATTTAAACCTGAGTAACCTGGTGATTATGTGCTTTAAGGCGAACTTTATATCATAACTTGTTCTATGTTGTTGCATGCGCTTCTTATAATCTTTAAAGTTATGATCCTGACTAATTAATTTTGAGATTTGCAGCTGTATAATGTAGAAATTATGGACAGAACGTATCGTTACCGGTAAAGGTAGAAAGAAGGCAATTGTGAAAAATATATTAAAATATTTAGAAAAATCATTTATTCAGGAACACCTAACGTTCCAATTAAAATATTGGACTGCGTTGTATACTTTTTATAGACTCAATTTCAATTTGCAAACGAACACTATAGTGTACATTCGCGTTACTTAATTCAATTTAAAACTGGCGCATGTAACATTGTCTTGAATCTTGAATAATTTCATTGTACGTGGGTCAGTAACATTATTCCAAGAACGCTTGAAGGAGACTGGTCCGGCCAATAAATTGTGCACAGGATGAAGAGGTTACGGTTTTAAATGTCAATTTATTCGCTTGTTTCGTTATGCAAATGTGTGTATATGCAATAGCCGTGTGCGTTTGATAAGAAAGTGTAGTTGACAATTATGCTCTGTTTAATAAACAACTTTTATGATGCACACGACCTTTGATTGGATAAGTATTGAAATATCTGTTCTCTGGATGTCTTCAGAAGTGTTATGTTATATGTATAGGACATTTTACAGAATCATACATTTTATCGTAGAAACATACTATTAGGCCACATTGGATAGTGGCCAGTGCTAAGTTTACCAGAGCTACTATATGTACAAAAAAAAGTTTGGAAAATCCAAAAGTGCACGCCTCATAATCTGTCGATATTTTTTTTTGTTTATTTAATAACAATTAAACCACATCGAATCAGACCCTGAAAAATGAAAGGGTTCTATTCCTGAGCATACTCAAGCGTAAGAGAAAAAAAAAGACTCGATTAGTAAAGTATTTCGGTCGCTATCGTGTTAACAAGAAAATCCTCCGCACATACAGACACACGGACGTCCAAGACAGAACTTTTTTAAACTGTTTTTTAACTAGTTTAAATAACAAAAATGACATCAAAAATATCATGAATGTTAAAAATAGTGTTTTTTCTTAATATGTGTGTGTATGTATTATCTTACAAGTGCAATGTATGATACATAAAGACATTTTAAGTTTGAAAAATCAGATGTTTTGCGCGAAGTGACAGTAGTACCCACCTCAACGCTTCGCTTATGAGGCGTGCAATTATACGATGTGTTAAAAATTTCATACAGCTTGTTCATTATGCTAATATCAGACGTCATAGTTCACATCCTACCACGTAAACATACAAAGTTAACAATGTAACGTCGTCACTGTATTGACATCATCACGTCGAGAAACTTAATCAGATGGGGAGTGCGTTATCGTTCATTACCATAATTGTTATCAACAAAATACCTTAAGATAAAATAATTAAAACTGACGATCATTTTGAATATGTTTAGCTACATTTTTCGTAACATAAGCTTGACATAACAGGATATTTTATTAATATCAGTACCAAATGGGAAGATTTTAAAGGAGTAGCTATTTGAAAATAATTATTTCACTTTTTCTAATTACCATACCGAGAAAATAAATTAAGTTGTACTTAAAAATCATGGTAAGGTCATCATAACGTCCCATTATAAGGGTCAAATCAATCAGATCTAATTTTAAGAGATCAAATCTCCATAATATGTAACTTACCGATGCCGGTTTAGCATAATCAGATCCAATGTTCCTTGAGCCATTGATGGAGCCGTATCCCGTAGACGTGGGGGAGCTCAAACTTCCACCAGGAGAGCTGAGTCTACCAGGAGAACCTCCCCTGCCAATGGGCGACGCGGTTCGTCCCGGGGAATTCGTCCGGGCACTCGGTGACGTGGTCCGTCCGATGGGACTGCTAACTCGACCCGGGTTTATGGAATTCTGCAGGTCCGCTAACAGGGCATCTGGAAAGAGATAAAAGAATGAGTATCAATGCTTAAAGAATTATATGATAACGCCCGGCAATCTTCAAAAAGAGGCGTATTGGGCGAAGTTTGCGCATCAAGTCTTAGTACATTTTTATATGCGCAAGCTGGGGTAGCTTAGCACTACGCTATAAACTGGTCAAGTTACGTGCCGGCAACTATATTATGCTTTAAGAACAGCTATAGATGGGTTGTTAATATGACAACTATTCTATTACGATTGGTTAGTCATATTGTAAACACTTATTAGGCGTCCAGTCTTTGTCAATAAAGAACAGTCGGTGTGCCTGAGTCTGGCATATACATTTCATATCTACTTTATAGACCAATTTTAGCGAGTCTTAAGTGTTCTTATTCTTCAACTAGAATATTTCAGAGCTCTTCTCTTATTGAATTATCTTTAGCAGTGATGGAAATACCAGTAATGGAAATAAAGCAAGCTGTATTTAACATAGGCTTCTTGGATCATACATTTAGATGCTAAATGCATGTCAAGGTAACAAAATTTCTGAAAAAAATAAATTCTGAAGAGAAATGTGTTATCAATGCCTTTGTTTCAATTATTATTCTCGTCGCAATATAAAATGCAATAGATAACAAAGAGGCATGGAGCAACATTCACAACAATTGCAAGTCAGCACGTGCCATGTTATGGTTTATATTTCCTTTCAAATGATAAGGAATTTACTTAGAATTGTTTTTATTAAATAGTAATTATTTATTGACTTCATTTAAAACATGTCAATATGAAATATATGTAACTCAGCTATTTTTGTCCGTAGATATTTTTGAAAACAAACACTGTAATAACCTAATAACATTACTCCCCTGATATTTCACCCTTCCCTATCACCTTCACCTTTATTAGAAGCTACTTTTCTGTCAAAATTATAACCTTTTCCTTTATTATAAACTACTTTCCTTCAATGAGTTTTCATATCTATGTTTACGCTATACAATATACACAGATATACCCAAATTCGCCTATATCTTGTTATAAACAAACACAGATAACATATTATACCATGTTAATTACTATTGGAGTTGACTCGGCCGTGATGTCATCTCAGTTACACATTCCCTAATTGGTTACAATGAGCATGCGACGCCTGTATCGCTATAAATTTTAGTTTACACTAGCTGCCATTGATGATTAAATCTTACAGTTATGACCATAAATATAGGGTGCCGGTATACTATAAATAATAATCAATTAGTTATCTTTGGAATGCGTTCTATCTATCTCACACATAAGGATTTCCAAGGAGATTTTCCCGAAAAGTCGAATGATTGTTATAATTTATTGGAAGCTCAAAATTAAGTGAGGGAGATATTATAGAAATTGGAGCAGAGCGAAAATATCTTTGATAAAATCATGGTAGCATAATGCAAAAAAATATAGACCATAGTATTGGATTTTTTTTACGAAAAGAGTTTAATGATGTGGATGGAAAAATTTAACGGGCAAAGATGCTGCTAATTTCATTTTATAGTGTTGTTAATATTTTTAAAAAGCATCAAAAATATAATTTAATAAATTACTAAATGAGTCATGATAATCTACCAAAACAATGTGTCAGTGATCAACATTTTATAATATTTATTTAACAAAAAACACTTGGGTAATTCTTTGTAAAATAATAATTTTCTCAAATAGCAACCAAATATCCTAAGTACTATTTAAGAAAAAATACCCTGTTTCTTCTTAGTCATTACTTAATACCTATGTAGGTTTGAAATTGTATTCCTAAAAATAGCAATTTGGCTAACTTATGAGTCATTTGAATCAATAAATTTTAACAAGGCTAGTACGGACCTTTTTCAAAAAATAAAATCACAAAATCGTCCATTGACATCGAATTTGAATAAACGCAACCAGAGTACATACATGTTTCTGTCCAACGGGTCCATGGTTCGCCAAAAGATCCCAGTCGGCCTTGACGTCATATTAAAAAACTTGTTTTTCGGGAGTTCAACGTTCCAAAAACACCATCGAACCCGAATGTTATTTTTACAACCGAAATTTTACAAGAAATTTGAGCAATAAACGGATCTTATCGGTCAGCGGTTTCAATGCTTACATTGATGCAACAAGTGGCTCTTAAAAGATGCTGTTAAACTTAAAACGATACAAGATTGTGTCACAAAAAGCACAGACGAACACAGTTATCCTTTGTCCGTAAATAGGTTAACAGAGAAAGGGCTATAATAAATAAACAGAAAGGTTACCCAATCCTTCGCACGCCTCGAAAACTTCTGCATAATCCGTTTGCGGTTCTAAATTTGCATGTGTTTTTAATATTTTCCCGTACACATCGTCGTTCACTGAGTAATGCGCTCTTGACATTTTCACTTAGGAAAAAACGCGTAACGTTCACTTATTATCGTATAGCTGTTGTATGTAAACAAATATATCGCGATGTTCGTATTAACGGATAAATCCTTTAACAAAAAACGCGGGTGACTCTCATATAGCCTAATGCGGTACTGATTCACCACCTTCGGGCTTCGACTTTCGAGCGCAGACCGCAAAAATCGCTTAGAACACATTGTTCACATAAAGTATGGAATACCGCGACACCTCGACCTCAAAGTCGCTTAAATTAATCCAACTGTTAGACGGTAATGCGATTTTGTTGTCTGATTTGCGGACTTTCTACAGTTCGGAGAAGTCTTCAAGGTATGGGTAACTAAAGGAATATAAAGGATAATTACAGGAAAACCTTCTTGTTCTTAGTTTTTTTTTTCTTTTACGATACTGGCTGACAAAACGTTCTATTTTTAAAGTACATACAAAAAAAAAGAAATTGAAAGCGCTTAAATCGCTCTATAGCGCTAGTCCATGAATGGACGCGCTGACGCCGCTTTGATAATGAGGAGGCGTCATCGGATGACGCTTGCCTCGCGGAATTCGTCTTGTGCACACAGGCGTACTTTTTTTTCTATTTACAATGCAAGGGAAATATTTTTACTACAATGTAAAATATAATCAACTGTCATTTAAATAAACTTTCAATTTCCTATAAATTGTTGGTAATTTGGTATTTATAAAACTAAGTATGGTTGTGACCGTAAATCTTAAATTGGCGCCAGATCTGTGGCCAGCTGATGCAATTTTTATACACAAATTACATCCAGGCATGAATGAAATAGACTATGAAAAGACAAAAACCTGAAAATATGATAGTTTATCAGTAAACGGTGCCAAAATGCAAAGATCGTCGAGTGGAAGAGAGGTCGTTTCGCTCGCTGATATTTTTTTAGGGAATTTCCTATACTTAGCTTAATGAAACATTGAAAGCAGTCATAAATTGGATCTTCATTTCACAACAAGAGCAACAAGAGCATAGGGATGAGCATAAGTAGAAGGTTGAAATTAAGCTTAGTTTCGTTGCTATTCAGAAAAAATGCCCCTGCTTATATTTCATGAGCAGAATATCTCATCGTATAATTTGCGCTCTAATATGATGCTGATTTGATGTTCTCAAACAACAACAAAAAATATTCTAAGGGTCTACGTTGCTTTTTCATACGAAAGAACTATGCGGGGCTGATGATTATCAAAAATATGATGGAAAAAAAATAATACGAAAATACATCATAAATTCAGTTGTAAATAATTAGATTTGTGAGAGCTTTTATTCCAAGGTTTTTAAGAGGGGTTAGGCGGTCAGCGAAAATTCAGCTATTCGCGCCTTAGGTGAGGGGTGAGGGGGTCCGCGTTTAGTATGGAATCAACGTCCTCGAAACTAAAAATCGTAAGCGCCATTCACATTTTTATCAAAAAGTGAATGAAACTATTTAGTATTTTCTAAATCTAAAACAGTCGCGACTCGCGAAATCGAGAAGGTAAATACGGTTGTAATGAGCATTTATACCTATGATATTTCAAAACTCAAACTCAAACTCAAACATTCATTTATTCAATTAGACTACTATTTAGTAGCACTTTCGAATCGTCATTACATAATTATTTTTAACATTTACCACCGATTCGGAAAGCAGTATCTATGGAGAAGAACCGGCAAGAAACTCCATAGTTGCTCTTTTAAATTAATCATGTCGATATTACATAATATGTAACTTATATCTAAATACATAATATATCATAATATGCCAAAGAACTGTCCTGTGGTTTTTACGCGACAACCCTCCATGGGTTTTTATCGTCCATATATTCCTGAATACTGTAGTACGCTCTCTGAACTAGTACATTTTTTATATAAGTTTTAAATTTAGAACTACTAAACTCTTTAATATTATGAGGAATTCTATTGTAAAAGCGTATACCTTGACCCATAAATGAATTTTTAACTTTAGCTAATCGGAAAAATGGCATTTCAATTCTATTTCTGTTCCTTGTGCCATAACAGTGTCTATCTCCTACTCTTGTGTGTAAGTCGGCGTTTTTGTGTACATGCAAAATATTATTAAATATATACTGTGATGGTACAGTAAGTATACCAGTATTCTTAAAGAGATCTCTTAGTGAGTCCCGAGCACGTAAATTATATATAGAGCGAATGGCTCTTTTCTGTAAGATAAATATAGTTTCTATATCTGCAGCCCTTTTTTTTTTTTTTTTTTTAGTGGGGAAATCTTGTATATCTGCAGCCCTGCCCCACAGTAGAATTCCATAGGACATAATGCTATGAAAGTAGCTGAAATAGACCAATCTAGCCGTATCTTCATCGGTGAGATGCCTTATTTTTCGGACTGCATATGCAGCTGAACTGAGCTTACCTGCAGCGGTGTTGACATGGGCTCCCCACTGTAGTTTCTCGTCCAATGTTAACCCTAGAAATACAGTAGACTCTGTAGGATGCAATACCTCCCCATTCAAGGTAATATCTCTGTTCAACTTTTTTATGTTAGGAAGTAAAAATTCAACACAAGTGGTTTTTTTGGCATTTAATAATAAATTATTGGCAGTAAACCATTCAGATATGTGTAAAAGAGCACTGTTCACTTCGTCAACATTTGGGTCATGCCTATCCACATTAAAAATTAATGAGGTATCATCTGCAAACAGAACTATTTCACACCTATCCTGCAAATAATAGGGAAGATCATTGATATATACCAAGAACAAGAAGGGACCTAAAATTGATCCCTGTGGAACACCAATGTTAATTGAAGCACCGCTAGAACGTTCTCCATCAACAACTACAGTCTGTATCCTATCATGCAGGTATGACGCTATGAGGTTCTGGGCTTTTCCTTTAATTCCATAGTGATTAAGTTTACGCAATAAAGTACAATGTTCAACGCAGTCAAATGCCTTGGAGAGGTCACAAAATATCCCCAGAGCATTTTTTGAGTTTTCCCATGCTTTATATATATGTGTTAGAAGTGCAACTCCAGCATCTGTGGTTGAGCGCCCCTTTGTGAAACCAAATTGTTTGGTGTGACGTAAATCATTAGATGCAAAATGACTAGTCAATTGGTTTAATATTAACTTCTCGAATACATTACTTAATGTTGGTAAAATAGAGATAGGTCTATAATTGTTACAGTCTTCTTGATCGCCCTTCTTAAATAGAGGTATAACTTTACTAAGCTTTAGTAAATTAGGAAATGTACCATAGTCACAACATTTATTAAATATAAAAGCTAAATTTATCGCTATATTTTCTATTATATTATTAACTAAATTTACGGACATTCCCCAAAGATCACAAGTATTTTTTAGATTAAGCGTCTTAAAGGCAGTAACAATATCATTAGCAGTTACGTGTCGCAATTCAAATAATGTACTGCACCCGCAACATGGTCCCTCAAAAAGGTTTCTGCAAGTGCTGAAGACGAATTTAAACTATTAGTAATAGTAGCAGGGACACTACTGAAGAATTCTTCAAAAGCAAGCGCAACATCAGCACTTTTGTCAATAACCCTGTCATTATTTACAAGTTTTATGGTGTTACTTGATTTGCTTTTACCCATTTCACCATTTATAATAGACTAAACTGTTTTAACTTTATTACCAGAGTCGCGTATTTTATCTTTGATATACAAACGCTTTGCAGTAAAACAAACTTTTTTAAATTTTTTTGAGTAATTTCTAACATAACTAAGAAAAGATGGGTCTTTATTATATTGCTTCATACCGTATAACTCATAAAGAATGTTCCTACACCTATGTATACTAGCTGTCGCCCATTTAGGTACTAAATGGTAAATCCTTGGTAATATTTAAAGATTTAACTTTAAATATTTTTTCAAATTCATTATGTACTAAATTAAAAAGATTTTTAAACATTTCACAAGGATTATTAGGAAAGGATTGATCATTTAGTACGGGCAGGTTTTTGTTAATATTATTCCTAAATTTATTAATGCCTTTTTTAGTAATAGGCCTAACATTAATTCTTTTAAATGTAGGTATGCAATCCCATTCAAAAACTACTTTCTGGCCACAGTGATCCGAAGTCAATGTATTGAGAATATTTTTCTCTAAACAGTTGCAGTCACAGTATATATTATCAATACAGGTTGCAGAAGTAGGTGTAATTCGTGTGGGTTCGTTAAAAAGTTTATATAGATTAAATGACTGAAATAAATTAACAATTCGTGTAGCCGTTTGTGTTTGTAAAAGTAAATCAATATTAAAATCACCACATACTATAACTTTTTTTTTACTCCTGCTTAGACGCTTTAATATTTCTTCCATGACTGTCTCAAACATATTATAGTCACTGGAAGGGGGTCTATAAACGCAAACAATAATATAACGCTCCAGCTCAACACAGGACAGTTCAATGGTCCGTTCTACAGAAAGACTAACAATGTCAGTTCGTTCTTTACATTTTACACTATCATGTACAAAAATAACAGAACCTCCGTGAATAGCCTGTGTCCTAAAGTATATACTTTTTACTTTGTAATTTTCAATATTTACTAACGACTGACATTGTTTAAGCCAATGTTCTGTTACACAAAATATTTTAATATTGTTATCATTCAGAAACAATTCTATTTCTAACAGTTTGCTAGCCAAGCCTTGAATATTTTGATGCACAATGGAAAAAGACTGCTTAGCTGTTGTCTTATATACTAGTTTAAATCTAGCTTAGGGCTAGATTGTCTGTCAACACTTAACCTAGGTTGATGTATATAATAACTACTACATAAAATTATAGTAGATTGATGGTCTGATACCGAACATGTACCAGACTGGTTAATATTATATGCTATTAACATAGCAAGTTCTCGCTTATATCTAGATGGCAGATACA
Source organism: Colias nastes (assembly GCA_907164665.1). Lineage (NCBI taxonomy): Eukaryota > Metazoa > Arthropoda > Insecta > Lepidoptera > Pieridae > Colias > Colias nastes. The sequence goes on along the minus strand of CAJQZM010041781.1, from coordinate 36,392 downwards.
CTGTATTCTTTGTCAAAGTAAAAGATTTAATACATAAGTTAATGTCAAAGTAAATAAATGCATCACGATGATGATTTGTTAGGTTATACAATTTTAAATTCATATTATAAATTAATCTATTTTGTTCTTGTGTTAAACCAGGTAGGTATGGCAATGTACACAACATAAATTTACATTTAGTCTTACTACTAATATCTAATTTAAGAGGTAACATCAGGATTTTTTTTTATCGAGCAAAATTTTTCCAATCGTGTTTTGGAAACAGTCATCCTATCACACATACGTTCTGTAATACATATTAGAAATTTCAGTGCGAAAAAACTTCAATATTTTCAATTACAGCTCATAGATAACAGTCCATTTTGCCGTTTTCACCTAATAAGGGCCCCTTAATAATTTTATTAAAAGAACGTCTTGGAATTATTATTTTAAATAATTTTAACGAGGAAGCTAAAATAACTCAGCAAAATATTAGAAACCGTTAATTTAAATGTAGGTAGGTACTTTGTGTACAGACTGTACGGGTAGTGCAGTCGATATTGATTTGGGAGTGGAGGTGTACCTATACCATTACTGCAAACACAACCCATCCGGGATAATAACTAAAACCACACCTTAAACATAAGTTTTTGATAACTGTTTTTATACAACTTATTTATTTTTGTAATCTTTTAAAGAAACAATATTCGACCTCAACATTTTTTCAATACAATAACAATTTCTTATGGAGATCTTTATTGGAAAAACATTCAAAAAATTTAGTTAATAAACACATTGAGCGTCTTCAGGGAAGGGCGAGGGCTTCTACCCTAACATAACTATGATAAATCCTTACTATTCTTGCAAATATAATGAATGCGAAAATGTGTTTGTTTGTTTGTATTTCTTGCACTACGGAAGCTACATAATAAATGGGGTATTTCTTACAGCAGTAAAGCCGAGGGAGAAAAGTTAGTAAATGCGAAAGTAAGTTTGTTTATTTGTTTGTGTCTTTTTTTATGCCGCTATAATATGATTTTTGTATCTAAAGATAGGCTAGAGAGATAGGTATAGGCTAATTTTTACCGCGGTAAAACAACTTATACCCACGAGAAATTCCTCTATGAGCGAAAAACAAGTAAGTACATAAATACATTGTAAATTGTAAATATTCCTAAATTATATCACGGTAGCAAAACATTCAAGCGTGCATACGGAACCGCAAGGTTATCTGCAAATTGACACTGCCTTCATCAAGAAATGTTTAAATATAAATTGTAATGCTTCTAATTTTAGACAATGATCGCGCCTTTAATTTTATCTATTATTTGCTTTGTGCCATGTAGCATACAACAATACGAGGTTCATTATGAAATAATAACGTTTTTGCAAAGCGTGATCATGAATGAGCACATTCGTAAGTTAATTTAAATGCATAGTATCAAGTGAGATGAGATGACTACAATAGATTGTTATCTTATATCCTCGGCAAGTCAACTTGCAGTCTTTATGTGTTGTTGTCACTTCAATATAAGCAATTGTACCTATTTAATCATACTGTAAAATAGGATTTACATTTAGATCATTATAGACGTTCATAAAATCTTAAGTAATCGTGAAAGTGATTAAGAAACCGAACTCATAAGTTGGTATTGAGCGAAGTTTGTTTACAGCGACTCCCGAAACGCTCCAACAACGAATCTGATATAGCACAAGGTCGTTCAATAAAAGCATGTGAATCATTCGCACGTCACTCCCGTTCTACTCACCTAGATATGAGCTGAAGTCGTTGAAGTACTTCCTCCATTCGTTCGGGCTCAGCTCTGGGGGGTAGGAGGGTCCCCTTTCGGCACTGTACTTCCGCTCGAGCACGGGGGAGAACGAGACCGATTTGGGGGAAGCGGAACGCGTACGCACGGAAGCCATCCCTCACAGGTGGACTATATAAGACGCGACGAGGTGAATACGTCGACAGTCGTATATCGACTGCGGCTGAGGATTGACTGGTTATTTCGGTCTGCGACTCTATGGGTTATCGGCGAGCGATGCCGGATGATAGTGCGGTCACACTGCTGAGCTGGCGACGATACACATGCTATTCCCGTCAGGTTGTTGCTTTTCGACGCTCTATTTCATAACACTGTCAACTCGCATCATCAACCTGTCCACGTTGATTTCATCAATGGAAATCAGGTCAAAACTGATTGCGAAATTATTTTTCCCAAATCATTACCGGATTTCATTGATTTTTGATTCACCTCCGATTTTAAAAGTACTTCTTCGTGATTAAACTCATAACTTATAATTGAATAGACCAAATCTCAAACTAGCTAATTTTCATTTCGAAAACAAGAGCATCGTTAATTAATACCCTGTACAAGCAAATAGCACAGACAAGCCGGACAATAGAGTGCTAATTAAAACGATTTCCTGTTTACACGTGAATACCTGCGTACACAACGTTACATAAGCTATGGAATACATGATAGCGTTGGCTCTACGCTAACGTCGTCTGTGGGCGGGCGTCGCCCTACGACCAAACATCACATGGTCTTGGCACACGTAATTAACCTGTTTCTAGTGAAACGAGTATATATTTTAGTTAAATTTTATTTAAACATACAATACATGTCTCGTTATGTTGCTAACTTCCTATTGTTGGACAAAACAATAGTTAGTTTCGTTTTTATTAATTTTTACAAGGGCGGATTTATTCTGGCGGGTTTTTAAGGTTTTTATATGTTATCTTTCAAAGAATAATCTTTAAAGTTTTTTAAAATGTTGTAAAGGTCACTCAATAAACAGAAACTTAAGGTGAAAAACTGGTGATGTGATCTTTATAACAAAGGACATTGGGCACAATCTGACCCGTTTTGTGACATGCGCGTACAAAAACCAAACTAGGTTGTATTGTTAAGTGAAACCCCACTTTCAATAAAATATATTTTTTTTCTTTATATACTACTAGCGACCCGCCCCGGCTTCGCACGGTTGCAATGGCGGCCGGCCGGTACCGCCGCAACAATACGTCCCGCAATTTTTAAAACTGTAATATCTTCGAAAATATTCACTTAAATCATACGGTGTAAAGGGCCATATAGATCTATATTAAATGAACAATGTATTCAAGGTATTTAATTGGTTAAGGATTAATGCTGTATTGGTTAAAATCGCTTCGAAAATTAACCATTATTTGTCGTAAAAAGTAAATGACAAAAAAAAGTTATTGTGGGTTATCCATAAGAGATAGACATATACCATCACGGACTTTTCTGAAGACCTTTTCAATGTGTACAATACTTAGTACATTATTTTGATAAAACTCGTAGGGTTCAGCCTGCGTTTGCAATTTAAGCGGAAAAAATGTAATTATTTACGACATCACATTAGAAACCTCAAAAATAACAGTACTTCTCCACTATTTAATGGATGTTATTATACATATAAACCTTCCTCTTGAATCACTCTATCTATTAAAAAAAACCGCATCAAAATCCGTTGCGTAGTTTCAAAGATTTAAGCATACAAAGGGACATAGGGAAATAGGGACATAGGGACAGAAAAAGCGACTTTGTTTTATACTATGTAGTGATGGGAGTAAAAAGTTACAGTACAATAAAAAATCTATGTTTTTGTGAGATATCCTTACACGACATCCTCAATTATGAATTGAATCACTGGGTACATTCGACCAGACTAATCGCTAATTATCGATTGCGAATTATCTGCTGAACGCACCCAAAAATTCGATGACTTTCAGCGGCTTGCTAGCAATCGGACACCGTTTTTTTTTTTTTTTTTTTTTTTTTTTTTTTCACCTCCAGACATCAAGGACAAATAGATGCACCGGCGGCCTTTTTACATGATACAATTGTACCTCTATAGACATTGACCACATTGAATAAATCATAAAATAAAAGTTTATTTTTAAGTACTTATTTTTTTTTGTCCATAGTCCCTACATTAATATTTGATTAACAGTAATAATTGATGACGCAAAATAATGAAAAGTTATTAATAATATGTAATTAAAAAGATAATTATTAATAAAAAATATATAGACTTGGATAATACATTTTTTTTTTATTCCTGACTGACAGTACCCACATTAATGCGACCCATACTATCGTAAACTAGAGACATTACTCTGTCTATTCCACCCTATTTCATTTCTGTACAGCGTGGGTATAGTTTTCATACTATGGTGCCCAGTGACCTTTATCCAACATTTTCTTAAGAAAATGCCTTAGCAACAATCATACTTTTTTATGCTGGTACACATCTCTACGCCGTTCTACTTGTCTATAAAAGAACCCTAATATTAATATCATTATCGCGATTTTAAAAGGCATTATTACAATTAAATCAGCTTTTTATGGCAGACGTTATGTCGTAGGTGCCCTAGAGTGGGAGGATTAAATCAAGGCCACTCATGTACAACAAGCGATTATGTGTATTGTATAATATTGGCCGTGAGGAAGTTATGTGAAACTTTATTAATAGTATAATATTTAAAATATTAAAATATGAAAATAAAAAGGTTGCTACGGCTTATGTGTATAATATGAGCTAGTAGGTACCTATCTGTAGCACAGTTTAAAGTTATCACAGCTACGCAAGTTCTTCTTATACTTTATTGGAGTAAGTAATTTGCACATTAAAGTGATGAATGTGTAAAATCTGAATGTCTTAATAAAAAAAGAAATGAATAAAAATCCTGAAAGTTTATGGTAGAAACCAAACTTGTAAGTGAGGTTTCAGTAGAAATTAATTTCTGCTCAGCTACAGAAATAGTTTATCATCTGATAGGTAAGTGCTTCAGTTTCTTTATAAAAAAGAACTATGTAGGTATATCGATAAACTGGAGTCTAGACTATTTATTAAATTACAATAAATTAGTTTATCGGTTGAGCTTAAACTGATTACACTCCAATTTGTCGTCAGGGGTAAGTCGGAGGTTTAAAATCTTTAGCTCATAACCTAATATCGATATCATGACAAAAATAAACATCAATTAGATGGTAAGAAGTTACAGTTATAGTGTATAATATTATACATTACATAGTAATAGAGTAAATGCATATGTTATTACTGGCACAGAAAAACATGTATAATGAAGGAAGAATGAAGGTATAATGTAAGAGACAAACAAATAATTGTTCACATATTACCTGTACAAGAATATAATTGCATGCGTTATTAAGGCCAAACAAAGATAATTCTTACGTATATCACATGGAAAATAATTACATATAATATGTACTTATAATATAGTTGTTTGTTTGCTATCTCACTCGTGTCACAAGTACAATTATGTGTGCATGTGTGCACTTACATTGGTCTCCTAACCGCATTCCCACTGATTCTAATACTTTCTTTTAATGTATCTTCTATTTGTATTATTTTCTTATACTTGTAAATAATTACTATAAGTATATGATATTGTATTACTATTGAAGTTCTCGTGAGAACAAAGGGTATATATAGCATACTGCAAATCGAATACTATCCAAAACCGTGTGCCAATTTTAATTATTGGTGAACAGACGTGAAATGCATCTATTTTTACTTTTTTAGTTTTATGCAGAGTAAGATTATCGTTATTATGATTTTTATAAATGCAAGACATTATGAGCCAGACAGCATATTATAAGAACGTAGTTTTACTTTCCTCAGCATAAATCACCACATAATATTTAGTCACTTAAGGAAGCTAGTTGTAATTTGTAAACTATTTTAGCAAGTTGAGCTGTTAAAAATATCGCAACATTAAACAGCCATGAATTAGTTATGTATATGAATAAAACATTAATCTGTCAATGTATATAGATAATCGGTACATGTTAAAATTTCGCACCATAGCGAGAAGGCCGTTGCAGACATACCGGTAGTATTCAATATGTATGAGTATTATATAGTCAATGAACATGACAAATTGTGTACAATTTTAGTTAAACATTAGTACTATAATGTAAACAAATTTACATGTGACGATATTATATCGTAGAAAAAGCTCAGTATATTATATGCAATATTATATATTGGACTAGCCGCCCAGACTGATCAACAAAACAGCCTATTAGCCTATATTTCATCCTAAATAATAATAATTAGTGCAAAGATCATTTAAAATCGGTCGAGTACTTTTGGAGCCTATTCAATACAAACCAAACAAAAAAACTACCAACAAATATTTGATCCTCTTTATAATATTAGTGTAGACTGTTGAGTGTAGATTTAGGTATTGTAACGTTCACAGATCACAGAAACTCACTTAGTATCTTTGTTATTAACTTGTTAATTGAGAGACAGAAACAATATACGATTGAATTACATACATTGATATTGTATTACTGTTAAACTATGGTTTTGTGACTATGTAATGTAATTAATGATATGAGCCGCATTTATTACGACAATTGTTGTCTGTACATTTTATACATCAACTAAATCCTGACATGATTTTGAATTTACTTTATTACAATAAAAAAAACATCTACACAGATTTATTAGCAACGTAAAATAGTCATTATTGTCGCGTAATAAAGTTTCATAATGAACGAATCTTTATTTTATTTGGCAAATTAACGCACGCCATTTCGCTTTTATCTCCAAATTATAACGTGGTCGCTTAGCGTGGTCGTATCATATTATACATACGTACAATCGTAAATTTTGGTAATAAGTTTTTCACAGACAATATAATATTTATATCGATTATGAATTACCGTCAGATACTTAACACAAAAGGCCAAACGCTCTATAATTCTCGCCACTTCAAAACACAACAGGCTCACGTAAATTCCCTTTGCATGAAAACATTTGACCTCTTTTCCCTACAAGAGTTGAAAGTTGAAGCGAATGCCAACACTTCTCTTGGTATTTACGCTACGTCCTAATTTTGTTTACAACCGCGTAATCGAGGCGTCCCGTGGTGCCAAGCAGATTCAATGCCTTTTTATTATCTGTCGACATTTGAGGGAACAACGTCAAACGTTGCTTACATAAAGACCCAATGAAGCAATCAAAACACTCAAATCTCAAAGTAAAAAACTAACACCAATGTTCCTATAAAAAGCCTCAAAATCTAGACGGGAATAGGTCAAGAGGGTTGGCAATGTGGACCAACAAGGTTTTAACTGATCGCGTAATATTTTTTCCGAGCAACATTTCGCGCGCTTTTCACTCGTTCCAAATACAATTTCCACAAAAGGACGTATCCAGCTCGCAGTGTGGCCACGCTAACGAACACAAATTGCCCAATTCGTTTCACATCTATCACACCGGCCGTTGCCAATCGTTTCAAGTTGACCGCGACAACACTCACATTCGATACACTTCATTCTATTTCCGACTCGAAATTCAAAATTATGTTTTATCTACTAGTACCACTTTCGAACGTAAACACATTTTGGCGCGAAATTTGAGTTGCCACTTACGAGCGCCTTAAAGAAAGAACGCAATGCGTACAATGTAGGCAGTGTATACAGAGCTTTAAATTATTCTAGTCATGAAATAAGTAATTAAAATGTCCAAAAGACACACAACGCGCGCGGAGACGTTACCGATTGGCTGTCGAGGCTGCAACTGACGAGGCTCGGACGCTGAATCTAGGCGCACCATTCTGTGGGTCGCCGTGATCTCCGATACATTGTGGCAGCTAATGGGGCCGTGTGGGCGATAATCGTATCGGCAACTAGTAAGTCCCGGGAAGGTCATAGACTAGCGGATCTCGGAGCAGTTCTGCGAAGGCCGGGAATGGCAATACGGGACGCGGCCGGTGCCTGTGTTGATACCGTTTCGTTTCCTATTGGCAATGGGAAAAAATCTATACACTGATGAAAGAAACAGAAAAGCATTATCATTATTTTAACGATCACACACATCGCTAACGGTCTTTACTGTATAACATTGAAAAGTGTAAAAATAAAGAATTACCTACCATAAGTGTAAATTTCTTTATGATACACAACTCTACATTGCTCATAAAGGCTTATTTTCCATAAGAGATTATAAAGGGCTTATCCAAAACGCAAAACAAAGGCCTCAAATGACAATGACAAAAACTAAAGCGTAGCGAATCGTGGTCACTGCCGCTCCCTGGCCAACAGAGCGTTAAGACAAATGGTACCTACCTATTAAATAGCATACGACATTCGTAATTATATACTCTGTGGAATTCAAACACGAGTCCATTGTGACCGCACATGATCATTTTAAATAATATAATTGCTTGATCGATATCTCAAGAGCAATCAAGTAACTATATTATGAGTTATGAACATAATTATAAAAAAAAAATAAAGATCGGCCTGATATCACTATTCCATAGATATGTTAATGAACTCCTGAATGTTTTGACGCCATTAAAAATAATATTTGAAAAATATTTTGCAATGTTAGGGATATTTCAGATATTTTCACAATATGGAACTCTGCATAGAATATAAAGGTATACTTACGTCCATTTCTTCCTAACATATTTAGTGTCCCAAAGATCGGAAAAGCGTACGTATCATGGTGTACTATAATTATAGCATCCAATTAAAACAAGGTTAACACAGTGATTGGCGGGTAACGACAAAATGTAATTAATAGATACGAAGACTAAAACCGTGGGCGACTCCATTTTTGGTAGCCATTGCGTTTGAACAAAAATATTGCCGCCATCATCATTAAGAACAATGACCTATCACAAAACATATATTATGGAGAAATAAATCTGATTACAAAAAGCATGATAAATGTACTCAAAGCACATACAGGATGTAATCTATTCTTAATTACTAATATGTTTGAAATTACGTATGCTTAGTGCTTTCTTAGATTGAATAAAATAATTCGGTACAAAGAAAGTCTTGTATTTTTTTCCATATGTGTGAAAAAATAAAAATTTCTAATATGGACATGTTTTAGTGGATCAGTTGAAACGCTATAAAAATGTTATATTTACAAATAAACTAACAGAATATTATCACCTTTAATCTTTATATAAGGTATCATCATCATTAAAAAGCACTATATACTTGTAGAGCAGAGACGCGCATAAAATTAATGAACGTTATGGTTAAAACCAATTTAAAATTATCTTTTCAGGGAAAGGGTAAAAGCATCCAACAATAAAACTTACGCATTAAGATACTTCTCCAAAAACGTTTAAATCTGTATTATTTTTCTCTAAATATGGAGTTTTGATATAGGCAGGTAGAGATTGATTTTTATCCGCCAAGTCGAGCAAAGTATATACATATATATTTTTGTTTATTTTGTACTTTCTTTGTATTATATTATTTTGTTATTTGTTTTGTAGGTATTAACTTTTAAATTAAATACAGTACCTATAATAAACTCTACACGTAGACAAGTAAGTAATTTCAATAAGTTTTAAAACAAATATTTAATGAATTTTTTTTAATTATTATTATAATATGTACAGGTAATTCTCATTCACTATTCTTTAGTAATCATTGACATTTCTTAATCCAGAAAATAGTTTATGTAAATACCTTTATCGATACACACATTTTTCAAAATAACAACACTAATAACAATTAATTGCCGCTAATTTCCTCTCACCTTGATAGATGTTAGCAACATTAATCATGGATCAATAGTTTCATACCTCCATCCGATTTTGGTATTTTTACATAGACTAATTTTGAGCGCTAATAAAACACCAAATTTGTATATAAATTTTATTTGATGAATAATTTTCTATTACTTGAACGTTTACGTTGACTTTTCTTATTTATTTATCTTTAATTAACATAAAGCGTCTATTAAAGTACCCACATTCAATTTAAATTTATTTCATCTATACTTATAATAAATCTGTAGAGAGGCCAATTCTGTACATGAAATATATTTAAAAAAAAACTATGGAGGGGTGATAAGGGATCGCTACTGATGCCAAAAATGCAATTAGTAAAATTTTTGTCTGTCTGTCTGTCTGTCTGTCTGTCTGTATATTCGTTATAGAAACAAAAACTACACGACGGATTTTAACGAAATTTGGCACAATTATATATATACTCCTGGGCAGGTTATAGTATACTTTTTATTACGCTACGATCAATATGAGCAGAGCAGTGAAGGGAAATATTGGGAAAACGGGAGAAGTTACTCCATTTTTTAAGCTTCCGTCGCGTGTGCAGCCTTAATGGTTAAAGCTACTTAGAAATCATGTACGACAAAAATGTTCTTAAATTATTATCACTACATAGTATAAAACAAAGTCGCTTTCTCTGTCCCTATGTCCCTTTGTACGCTTAAATCTTTGAAACTACGCAACGGATTTTGATGCGGTTTTTTTTAATAGATAGAGTGATTCAAGAGGAAGGTTTATATGTATAATAACACCCATTAAATAGTGGAGAAGTACTGTTATTTTTGAGGTTTCTAATGTGATGTCGTAAAAAATTACATTTTTTCCGCTTACATTGCAAACGCAGGCTGAACCCTACGAGTTTTATCAAAATAATGTACTAAGTATTATACACATTGAAAAGGTCTACAGAAAAGTCCGCGATGGTATATGTCTATCTCTTATGGATAACCCACAATAACTTTTTTTTGTCATTTACTTTTTACGACAAATAATGGCTAATTTTCGAAGCGATTTTAACCAATACAGCATTAATCCTTAACCAATTAAATACCTTGAATACATTGTTCATTTAATATAGATCTATATGGCCCTTTACACCGTATGATTTAAGTGAATATTTTCGAAGATATTACAGATTTAAAAATTGCGGGACGTAGCGTTTGCGGCGGTACCGGCCGGCCGCCCGGCTATATATTTTATACCCGTGCGAAGCCGGAGCGGGCCGCTATGTTTTTATATACAACGTTCACAGTTTTTCTGTAGTGTATTTAGTATCAGCATTGCACCCGTGCGAAGCCGGGGCGGGTCGCTAGTTATTATATAAAAATAAATTCCTAGACAGCATATGTCTATCTTTTAAAATTGACTCACAATAACACGTGAAACTTCAATAGCTTAGCAATTCGGAGCTTTCTGATTATATTTGTCTACTCTTACGTTTACAACACTCTCACTCATCCCTAATTAAAAAAAGATAACATTATTACCTATTCAATAAAAAAATAATCATGTAAATCGGTGTAGAAACACCAAAGTTATATGTACATGAAATACGCTATAAGTCATCGCGCGTGAATACAGAATCATGCAGCCATAAGGATTATTTTTGTGTATCAGTTGCCGCGTTCGACGCGCTTCGCGGCGGGAGCTATAAAAAGGCGGCGGGTCCGCACCCGTTTCGCGTTGTCACGGCATCACGTGTGAACGGCTGAACCGATTTCGATAATTCTTTTTTTATTATATTCCTTGAAGTACGAGGTTGGTTCTTATGTAGAGAAAACGTAAATATGTACCACGGGCGAAGCCGGGGCGGACCGCTAGTACGATAATAATTTCTAATTTTCATAAAAATAAATATCAAAAGAAAATTCATACCTGCCATTTTCTCGAACATTAAAATGATCGATCTGGACTATTTCAATCGAACATTCCTCTTGAAAACCGTTATAACACTGAACGTACGTTCCAGACTATTTAGGATCACTATGAATCCACACACCGCATGTTTTGTTTATTGCCTTACTAAAACTGACGGTCAATGTCGAATATTTTACACCACTAAAGAGCTATTAATACGATATTAAAACAGAAAACCAGGTGAAACTTCTTTCAATAGGATTAGGCAGAAAAATAGGTGAAGGGTCCTGTTTTTCCGGCGAATGGTTCACCGTGAACCATTACAATGAAGCATATAATTTATTGAATTTATTACTTAGGCATAGGGTGGCATAGGTGCGCAAATTATCCCAGTTTTTCCACCTTGTACTGCACTGGTCAATGCACTTTTGACATCGCAGGATGCGTCAGATATCGATCCGATTATGCGGTTTCTAATTAGCTATACTTTATTGCATGTAAACATATACAAAAATATACATTGATGTGTATAAATATCCATTGCGGTATTGGAAATATTATACATACTAGGAAAGGTTGTTTAAACATTTTGTTTGGGTACAGCGCCATCTGGTCGAGAAGTATTACACTAAGAACGTATGTGGAACACGGAGCAGCTGCTCCGTGTTGTGGAAACGCGCCGCTGTCAATTTTAGTCTGTGAAAAGTTTATAAGATGGCGCTGAAGTTTGAAGTATTATAAAGCCTCGTATTCATGGTATTTTTTTTTAGCACAGTTGATAAACAGTTAAAAGTTGGGTGAGAAAGTTGATGGAAATGTTGTTAAAATTTTGTCGCTCCTCGGAAGACATTTTTTTTATTGTCGAGGAAGGCTTTACATATAAGATCACGTTACGACCAATGGGAGCGGAGCTTCAATGGAAAAAAAATGCAAAAATATAACTTTTTCCAAAATCTCCGCAGACGAATTGGTGCGGATAAGCTATACGAAGTTTGATAGCATTTATAACGAACTACAAGAAGTTAGGTTTATTATAATACTTACAAAACCATTTAAATATTATGAAACCATTTAGCCATTTACATCCTGCATAATTATTTATAAATAGTCGTATAGTGATGAAAAATGACAGAGTGGGCTTTTAAGAACTAATAATGTCCGAGACAAAAATAAAAGAAAATGATACAGTGGTTGGCATGGCCCAGTGCTTTAATGAGGCCATTCACCGATTTGTTGAGAAAATGAAGTATTTTCAGAAAAAGATGTAGCACTTATAATGATTTCTATTTTAATCCGTTTATAAGTTCCGTGAATGTTTATTTTCAAATAGGATTACTGCTTTGAAATTTTGAGTACTTTTTCAGCGTGTACAAGTACAGACAGCATATCAATTGTTTGATTTATTAAAATGAAAACTTCTATAGCCACGTTGAACAGTTTTTTGTAGGAGGCATTCTTATGGGTATACAATTTGCAACAACATTCATTGATATTGTAATGTTATTAAATTTCATATTTAAACCTTAAACAGGGATTAAAGAAATTTCAATACTATCAGCAATCCCGACTTCACATTATCTTTTATCTACTTACATCAAACCTAGTACATTTGTGTCACTATTGCTCTAACCACTATCCCATTAGCACACAGACATAAAACATACATATATCTAATAACTACATATATGTTACAACTTACAATATCTATTTTATCCTCGCATTTAGCAAATTATAGTCTCATAATATTTATAGGCACGTCAAGCGACAATAGCCGCTAGAAGATCAAAGACTACCTGAATGTATTGTGTAGGCAAAATATTATATTCAAGATTTATATGCCACATTAGTTGTCTTTAGGGTTGGCAAATATCTAAAATATCCTTAGAAAATAATGATTTAAAAAATCGAGTTATTGAATGTAAGCATACATTTATGAAAGAAAATCACATAGTTTTTTAAGATTCGACATAGACAGTATGTAGGTACATACTTAAATTAAAATAAAATATAAATGTATTTAATATTAAAAAATATTCAATATTGGGTGTGTTTATTAAGCGTGATTAAAAATTAATAATTTAATTCATGATTTCATCAAGTAATTACTATAATATACTTTTTTATTATTAAGTGATAAGTGCCAACCCTGTATATAATTAATTTCATACGAGATACGGGCGAGGCTACCTTCAAACTTGTCACAATTCACAACAAACGAGAAAGCCTTTTCGTGTTTAATGACCCATTGTGACGCAGTAAATCCTATTATAAAACTATTTTTATTACTTTATACGTTATTATTTTACAATTAATATCACTAAATAGTTTTTAATACATATTTGGCTATCGTGAGCAATTTTTAAGATGCCCACACACGAGGTCATGACAAGTAATAAATTTTTAGATAATTTTGGTGACATCCCTAGGTATAATTGATTTGTAAACAGTAAACGAACAAGGAAAAGCTTTTTAATTAAGTTAGGTCATCTAATAGGCGATTCTACTTGTAAGATTTTTTTCCATTACTGAGTAGGTAATTTTAATTATATATTTTAAATGGTCTATGTCGGTACACATTTTTAAAATTAATGGAAGTAGACCTGACTTCCTTTCAATCCATCAATTGTAATTTGTTTCGAGCATCGTAAACTAACTTTTATAGTCTTGTGAAAAAGGGAAACAGTTTCCAGACAATCCAACTTCATGGGTATTCACCGAATTAACCAAACCAAAACTTCCCAATCTTACTATTTTGGTTATTCATTGAAACACGAGCCAATTACCGTGCAGCCATGCACTCAGCACTCGTTACCCTCGCTGCACACTGCAAGGTGACATAAATCACGATATAATTACATAACCTACACTATAGGGACACCATATAGGGTATAACCACGTATAACCTTCCGAACCGGTGACTGAGTCTCCGGTGATACACATCCATTGTGATACTAATTTGGTATACAAGACATGTGCATTCATTAAGGAATGAATGATGTGCGTAAGAGAAGTTATGAATTAGTTGTAGGTACACTAATAATAATAATTATTGATGAATATACGAAACTTGTACTATGTAGTATATGTAGCTTAAAATGAAAAATGAAAATGAAAAGCTAGAGCTATTTTAAATCATTATTTAAACCTTCGTTCTTAGTTATTCTATACACATATTTGTACAAATACATATAGGTAAGTAAACCCACACCATATAACAAAAATACACTAGTAAGTATTAGATTGTTTTTAAATTGGTTCTCCCACATATGTACTTACTTCCTACCTGAACATCACCGAAGTACTCTTAGATTAATATGCATTGACAATAATATAATGTAATCTTCTACTTATATTGTGAGTTGTGACTATAGCTTTCCGCCCGCAGCTTCGCCCGCTTTATCTAAATTTTATAAATTATATATGTACTAAAACCTTCCTTGAGAATCACTCTATCTATTTAAAAAAAACCGCATCAAAATCCGTTGCGTAGTTTTAAAGATTAAAGCATACATAGGGACCTGTGTCCCTATATAGGGACGGAGAAAGCGACTTTTTTTTTATTCTATGCAGTGATATACATATAACCTCCTCGATTCCTACACACAAGCATCCTAAAAACTCTAACTACATACCTATAATATGCATTGCATAATGTAATCGTATAGAGATTTTAATACAGTATGAATACAATAATTATAATTAATTCAAAGACACGATGTTATGGTTCTATGAATGATGTCAACTAATTAAAATACACAAATAATAGTCTTAAATAAATACGAATAATGTGATATTTTGAAATTCCATTCATTAAAAGTTAAAACTACCTAGTCTATGAACTGAAAATAAACTACTAAGTACCCTGTACCATAATATCTTAAACCATTGGCCATAAATAATTTTCGATTTCATGGGCCGTTGATGATCATTTGATTGATTGATTTGTATATTATTTTGAGACAATAGTCTTATGTTCTTATAATTCACGCTGTTCTTGCATAACAATCAATTCACAGACATTAACCGTGAATTGAGCAATTAATTATTTTTATATTAATACAAGAGCCGATAAATTCTGGCATTGAATTGGAAATTTATAGAATGCCTACATAATAAAATATTTGTGCTTTTAACTGCTTAAGGGGCCATCCATTAATCACGTGATGTATTTTTTTGGCATTTTTACCCCCCACCTCCCCCTTGGTGATACGTGGTGAGGTTTAAGACTACCCCTCCCCCTCTCCCCTATATCACGTGTATTTTTCGTACCTGCAAAGAATCTATTTTTTATTTATAAAAAATTCTGGTATAAGTATTATCTAATTTTATTATAGAAAATTAAAGACTATAATAAACGTTCAGAGGTAGACAGAAAGGTTGCAGTTTGTTTTTGACTGACATAAAAATAATGAAAGAAATGCGAAAAAGTTTGTACTAGTACATGAACATTATTTAATGTACAATATTTACGGACCACGGATTAGCAAGACTTTCTTCAACGCGAGTAACTGGATAAGCATCTTATTAACTAAAGATAAATACATGTAACGCCGCTTTTCGGTTGAGTATCGCGCGCTTGCCGAAAAAATAAGTACACGTGATACTTGACTTTACCCCCCCTCCCCCTGATGATATTTCGTAATTTTTTATGGACCCCTCCCCCACCTTTCGAGCCTCACGTGATTAATGGACAGCCCCTAATATGTAAATCTACACAATCAAAAAATATGCTAAGAAGCTTAATATTTAAATGCCAAATTCCTCTTTACTCTATAATACACTATGGATTATACAATCCCAACGACAGCCTTGTGTATGAAAAAAATAAAAAAATACCATTATAATGATATTATTAATTCGTATATTCGTAATATGTTATGCACAGCTACTACAACAGCACATATAACATTATGTCAGCCGACCTCGCAAAGGTCAGCTCGTAATGAAATTGAGTCAAGTTTATTCTCGTCACAGTTCAATGGGAACTGGTTTCCCTTTACGAAATATTGTTAATTTATCGTATCACGTTCTGCCAACATATTTCTTTGTACCTTCTTACTATTTGTGATATGAATTCCAAAGCGACAAAACACGAATTCCGCTGGATTACATAATACAGTGTGTGAGCGTTTTGTCGCTGGCTAATAGCTCTTATACATAACAAAATGACAAATCCATTTATTGTCTCGTAGAAAACAAAAAAGCAATCATCATTGGAAAAAAAACCCCTAACAACCTAACACATAGCCGAGTGCAAACATTTTATAGAATTCTTTACCCACAAACAAGAATAGAAAACACATAATTTAGCACAAAAAAACTGACATTATGATAAAACCAATTTCACACTCACAATGAAGGAAAATAATATAACGACGCGACACCACAAAGCTGATAACCATAACCATAATTTACGTTACAGAGCGTGCCAAATTATTATACAAACTCGTATACAAATACAGGTATATTTAAATAATATAATATACATATAGATTATATATTAAAATATTTGGCGCCGTCATTAAAAAGAACATAACAATATGTTGTTTTACGAAAGAAGCCTCACGCCTATGATTCAATAGTCAAGGATATATTTAAACCTTACTTCGAAATTATTCTTCTCAGTAATGAATCAGATATAGGATTTACACACCTTTTACAAAGTAACCAAATATTCCTAGAAGCGTTACAGAGACAAAACCACAGAATCATAACATATGGTGGCCATCCTTGAATTTACATTGACTCATATTTGTTTGTGGTAACCTCGCAAATAACAGATGTAAGTAATTTATTGTGATTTATAAAAAATTTACTTGTTTATGCCTTAATAAGATTCCACTTAGACATATGCAGTGATGAAACGTAAAATGTAGACTCATTTGGAGAAGAAAATAGTTCAGGATAAACATTACAATTCTTACTAGTAAGACTCGGTACCTGTATCGGATAGGAAATCGAAGTTCCTTTAAAATTTCTAAGATTTCATTATTCAAGTTTTTTTACAAATTGCGAATATTACAACGATATACCTAGAGGATTTTTTTTAAGATGTAAGTAGATTTTTTCTGCATTTTTGGAAAAATTGGAATGAGCTGAATAATTGTATTGTGTAATTACTGCTGATATAAGGATAAAATAACTTAGAGTGTATTACGCGTAACTACAAACAAAAACTTTTGAAAAGTAAACTAACCATTATAAGTGAATTCTTGGCTACTGCCTCAATTAATCAATGCCTGAAGATAAACACGATCAAACCAGCTTATCTCATAGTTTGAAATAATTTACTATGTACTTATATTTACTGACGCTTTGAAGATTTACGATCTACCGTAAGATTTATTTTAGATCTGACTATAGATAAGCTAGATTTTTCAATTTACACACCTGCTTTTGATTGGCTACTTTCTATAAATTGCAGGAATAAATTTATACACAAAGCACGAGAGACATACACAAACACCGTGTCCCCTAGTGGGGTAGGTACATGGTAGGTATGAGGCATTATTCCTAAAGCGAGACGAGACGCACATAAACAGATGCTAAATAAAAATACTATATAGCCCATAAAATAGTAAAATACAAACATAAAACCCCATAGACATATAAAAGGCCGTAAATAAAACGCGATGGTAACAGAAAATAAAATCATTCCACCCACAAGACCTTCCCGGAATAATCACCGTAAAACGAGCAAAGAAAGAAATCGCGGTTAGCTTGCTCTAATGGCGCCAAATTAGCGCGGCCTAAAAGTCTAAAACAATCTGTGGGAAACATCGCATTTCGTTCAATCTAGAAATGCCCGTGTTATCATTAATTACTGCCAATTAGGACAGATTTAGATTTAGCAGCTTTTATCTTTACTAGGTCAATAAAAAAGACACAATGAGTACGTACATATATTTAAAATTTCCAATGAAATGATTACTTACTGAAATGACTTGAAATGATTAATTTTCTTGTCCCTTCTTTGGGGTTTGACTCTTAATGTAAGTGATACTGTCATTATAATTAAGGGCACACGTTGCACACGGATGGAGCCAATTTAACAGATGTTGTAAGTACCTATTTATCTGTTATCCTATGCTACACAATTAAAGCACGAAAACAATGAGCTATTGACGTAATCCCTATCATCTCTCTGACCGTAATATTTCATTTAGTTTTGAAATCTTTTTTTTTAATTAATAGGTAGGTAGGTACATAGTATTTTCCAACTCAATTATTATAGGTAACTTACAGGTAAATTAGCTTGGAGAAATTTTTGCATATGTAGTGGTGTGTATATTACTCAGATCTTAGAGCGCGTTTCCACTATATCGTTCTGGCCTATACAAAAATGTTTCGATATCCTAACATTACTATTTAATTTTATACTTATTCCTAGCAACACTTTTGTTTTCAATAAAAACAAGTTTTTATTTGAAAGAAAATGGTTTTGACTTTATAAAAAAAATATATCATTCAATTTCACGTCCTTGAGCAAACGACAAGGCGACTACCGTGAAACAATAAAATATCGTGTCCATAATAATTTGTTTCATAATTAATATTTGACCATAATAATTACGAAACAAAACAAATAAATAAATCGTCACTTGATAGTGGAAAGTGGAAACACGCACAAAACCAGAATAAACCAGTTTACGCTGTCCGCAGGTGCCACGTGCAGACGTTTGGTACCGTTAGAACATAAAATTCAAAAATTATAATTATTACGTATAGACCGGGAGATATTGACACAAAATTTCGAGTCATTTGTAACAGGATGGCGGTTCTACAGGGGTCTTAGTACGCAATGACAAAAAGAAAAACGATGGTGTGAACACTGGTACCGGCGGCTTAGTCGCGTGGGCGTTAGTCGAACTCGTCGGAAAAATAGCGAAAGTCAAACGATTTGTAACACAAAAATTTTAGAATTTACCGACAGCCCATAAAAAAGAATTAGGCGGTAGTGTCATGCCATACTTTTCCGGTGTGACTTACAGCCCGCCATACCGACGCGAATGTGTTGATTTAAAAAAAAACAATTCAACCATTTGTACCAGGCTAACTTTTGCACAGGTAACCATCGTCGTGCAGCTATTTACGAAAATCGCCATGCCATACTTTTCGGACGATTCCAAATGGTCGCCATACCGCCGAAAATCTGCAAAAATTTTTTTTTTCGCCAAACTTTTTGTACCAGTATTGCATTTGGATTTTTGGAGAGTATTTGATAAAATGTGACCATTATTATATTTACCATACTTCTAGTAGGGGGAAAAAGTGCTGCCATACTTGAAAAATTAATTTAGTATTAATTTATATAAGTGAAGATTTCCACCACCTAGATCTTTGAAATTTTGTATTTATATTCGTTGAACCTCAAACTTACAGGAAAAATTAGTGCCATACTGTTACTAATCGTTCAAAATACGAATAAAATCTTACAATAAAAAAAAATCTTATACACATTCGCCACCTCCCACAGGTATAGCATTATCACACTTCTATTTATAATCATTCAGGAGTTGTTGAAAAAAAAAATTTAGGGTGGTACAAATGGTTCGGCGAAAAAAAAAAATTTGCAGATTTTCGGCGGTATGGCGACCATTTGAAATCGACCGAAAAGTATTGCATGGAGATTTTCGTAAATGGCTGCACGACGATGGTTACCTGTGCAAAAGTTAGCCTACAAATGGTTGAATTGTTTTTTTTAAATCAACACATTCGCGTCGGTATGGCGGGCTGTAAGTCACACCGGAAAAGTATGGCATGACACTATCGCCTACTTCTTTTTTATGGGCTATCGGTAAATTCTAAAATTTTTGTGTTACAAATTGTTTGACTTCGCTATTTTTCCGACGAGTTCGACTAACGCCCACGCGACTAAGCCGCCGGTACCAGCGTTCACACCATCGTTTTTCTTTTTGTCATTGCGTACTAAGACCCCTGTAGAACCGCCATCCTGTTACAAATGACTCGAAATTTTGTGTCAATATCTCCGGGTCTCGTTTCTTTTTCAGGTTAGTAAATTTTTCATTTTAGTAACATTGTTAATGTAAAAGTTATACGTATGTTAAATGTGCAAATATTAAAATAAAGTCTCAACTTTTTCAGAGGAGAAACACATATAGTTTAATTTAAAATCCCTTATATATATAAAATAAAAACTAAAAATAAAATGTTGTTTTATTTTATTTGCTGACCATACACTACTACAAACGCAAAAATTTCTCCAAGCTAATTTACCTGTAATCTTATTTTGTTGTTACTTAGGTAACATAATCTTATTTATGTCTTTACGATGTTATCAATTGAATTTCAATATGTATGTCTATAATTAGAACTATACTTCTAATCATAGAATGCGTAATTAAAATCTATTAATAAATGAAAAACATCAAAAACAAAACATAAGTAGGCGAATTGACAAATGGTCCATTGAAAAGTTACATTTGGGGTTGCATTTTTTAGAGGACGCAATTTTATTTTTTTGATGTGTAGGGGTGGTCAGTGTGAAGCTATCACCAAGTTTGTGGGGTCACCACCCTTGTCCCACGGCCGCCATCTTGAAAATAGCGGTTGATATGGTTTTTACGATATATCTCTTAAACTATTTATTTGATAAAAAAAATTTGTTTACATTATTTGTTGCAAATTAAATACTCTACAACTTTGATCCTGCAACTTTTTGTCGTAGAACTATAAATAAAAAAGTTATAAGCGAAAATGTTCAGAAATTAGAGATATTTATATTTCTCAATAAAACTTTTTTTTATAATTTTACGTAGAAATGATATTTGACCATTTTTGTAGATTTTTTTTCGAGGAACAACTTTTATATACAACATTTTTTCATTAAATAGCTAAGGTTTTACAGCGCTCCGAAGTGAGTACTAATTTTCAGTACTCTGAACTATACAGTATACTTATATTATGTGTGTACTAATAATAATTTGTCATCAGTAATGGTTTTTTTTGTTATTATAATATTTTTAATAATTAATTTTGCAATATCACTAATAATTAATTATTGAATCTTTTCCCCACCACCCAGGAGGTAGAGTCTGGAAGCGCGACTTTTTTTTACGTCGAAAAGCAGGTCTGAAATGTTCTGCAGTGTGCTTCTATTGTTCTGGAGTATGAGAAAAGAGCCAATAGCCAATATATGTATAGTTAAGAGTACTGAAAAATAGTACTCACTTCAGAGCGCTGTAAAACCTTAGTTATTGACGTTATGAAAAAATGTTGTACATAAAAGATATTCCTCGAAAAACAATCTACAAAAATGGTCTGATATCATTTCTTCGTAAAATGATAAAAAAAAGTTTTATTGAAAAATATAAATGGCTCTAATTTCTGAACATTTTCGCTTATAACTTTTTTATTTATAGTTCTACGACTAAAAGTTACTACACCAAAGTTGTAGAGAATTTAATTTGCAACAAATAATGTTAACGATATTTTTTTAAGAGTTAAATAGTTTAAGAGATATATCGTAAAAACCATTTCAACCGCTATTTTCAAGATGGCGGCCGTGGGACAAGGGTGGCGACCCCACAAACTTGGTTTTAGCTTCACACTGACCCCCCCTACACATCAAAAAAACAAAATTGCGTCCTCTAAAAAACGCAAGGTTAGGGCTAAAAAATGTAACATTTCAATGGATCAAAATAAATATTACAAAACGACTCAACGTACAAGTTAAAACATCTAAAATTAAAAGAGTTGGCAACGTTCACGAGGTTCACAAAAGAGAACGCCACAATCTATTCCGACATCACAAAAGTAAATAGACTAACCGTAACCATCATTCAATGGATAGTCAGTGGATACAGTGCACCGGCACACCTTATAAAAATAAATACACCGGATGGATATACGAAACCCCGAGTGAATGCGATCATTTGTAACGAAAACACGTACAGCTGTGATGCACTCGATAGTAAACAAACAACTACACAAATATTTAACCAATCGATTTAAACGTAATTAAATAAATAATACTCACAGCCCGGCGATATTCCGTTCTCCTTCATAGCGCAGCGGAATGGATAATAAGTGCCTGGCAGCACCTTGCCGTACATTGTCCTATCCATCTTCGGCCAATCGAGAAACCGTTTTTGAAAATTATGCCACCCACTTGTACGACACTACGGTTAACGCGCCATAATCACAACCTACACCAATATGATAAACAGCATCCAAGTATCACGATACGCACGACAATTAATTATCAATTAGGATCAGCTGATAACATGTTTGGTACAACATGTGCATCGAATATGAATTCACTGAATGTAATTGCCAAAACGAATGGTCATATCTCTACATCGAGGTCCGTTTCATTGATCGTAGATAAGCGCTGATAAGTGATAAGACAATGTCAAAAGGACGAGGTCGCGTTGCTCGTGCGAGTAGAGTATTCGTCAACGCGTCCCAGTCACAACTAAAACATCATACATCGTTGAATGAGTTTGCCGGCGCGAGCGCACGCCACTTCAGCCACGCCGGCTGGATCAGATCTAAGTTACACGGTAGTCATTCAAGCAATGAATAACATATGATACTACTCAACAAATAATGATCGAGCGCTTTGGTAATCACCGTTTTAGATCAGGAATTATCTCATAAATATGCGTGTCACGCCCATTTAATTTATGACAAAAATCAATGTAGCTATGTAGCTAATTAAAATAATGTTAATCTGACGCTAGGACGTAATTAACAACATTTACGATGGGACATTGATGTGGATCGTAGATCAAAACATTCAGGCTTTCTTCTTAATGAACGTCGTAAAACCGTGAAATGATCAAGTGAGAGTAACGAACGGAAATGTGGCGACTCTTGCGTATGTAACACCGGATGCGCCGAAATTCGGTGGCAAATACTAACAGGCTGGTCATAAAATTACATCCAAACGTCTTCGAGTCGAAGAACGACAAATAGTGGTTGCACATGAAACATCCATTCAAATTTCACTTACGTGACTAGACTAAGTTTACTGCCTGTACTAGGCAATAAACTTAGAGATTTGCCCGCAAGTGAAGTGTGTCGTCTTAATTTAGGTTAAGGATTGTAATAAGACAGACGAAATGTCACACGCGCTAAATATGCCCTCAACGTTGGGAAACTTTAAGATGTGACAGGAACGAGAAACTAAATTAGAATTTATCGCTAGGGAATGCGTGATTGACTGCTTCCAAGACTTCGAACGAATAATCTTTTACTCATGATACTAATACCATCAAACGTAAAACTTAAGGGATATTTATGATTTACGAAAGTAATACGAAGAACTGTATGTGATTTGTACACACTATTTAACAATCTTCGAGATCTGTGGAACGTTCTAGAAAACTGACTTATGAATGCAATTAGCACTTTACGATCTATCCGCTTTAGAGGCAAACCATTGTTCCTGATGTTAGCGAGGGCTCTAATAAGGAAGTCAATATTTGTTCTAGTCTCAAACCCGGCGCTAGCACAACCCACTTATATAACCAACAGGTCTATGTAGCACGTATAAATATATACCTTTGAAAAGTAGTCATCGCCACAGTTAACTGTGGACTGTATGCTCATTGCCGTAGATAAATCGTAACGTGAGAACGTGCTATGTAATATTGAATAACCATCAGAATAAACATAACAGCAGCCCACAGATGTTTGCTGTTTTAAACTTATTGAATATCTCAATTGATTAGTTAAATTGCCATGTTAAAGGGAAGGCATGCAAGATTGCATTCCTTTCTTACATTTAGTTCAACATAGATTAGCTATAATTTCTATGCCAATTTAAGAGCACAGATACACGTTATAATCTAGTAATCTCACAAGGCTGTCGACTTGACCTGGATTTTCCTTTATGGCGCCTTTAATTACACCGTGTATAGATAGTCCCCACGTGGTATCATAATTGTATGATAATAAATTCCGCGAGTGATCTCATATTCACATACACGTCACTTTGCTGATCAATTTACAGAACATACAATATCATCTTGAGTCAACTCAAGACTTGAATAGTAAACATTGAATATGTGCCAACGCTAACAATCAGATGCGATATGTTTTTTTTTTTTTTTGATCGTACATCGAATGTACCGAAGTCCTTTAAAAATGTTTCGTTTACTTCCAAACCTAATCTCCAAAATTACTTATTTTATGTAGTATGTGCTGCATTGCTGCATAGCGAATGTTTTGTATTAAATGTTGCCCGTATAAGGACAAAGTGGCATAATAAATACTAAACATATAATTCCTAGTGGAACTGACGATAAAGAATAAAAAAAATATAAACAATAACTTTAAAATATTCCGCGTTCACTACACCACAAGTCCACAAAGAATAGGATATACTGGAGCGTCAAATTTTGACCAAATATAGGAACTGTACGATAGTAACCCAAGTAGGTACGCGATCGACTGACTGGGGACTGAGGAACGCACCTCATCGAAAAATTACCCTTGACGAGTCGTTACGTGGATAATAGACATAACACGGTGGCGCTAATGGCATAATCGCCTTCTAGGGGTGACGATACTAATGAAAACTCCATTTGAGCGTATTTTTTACTATGTTTTCATTGGATCGCTAGAACAAAATTGTATAGTTTGTTCTAGCGAACAAGGGGAGAAATAATTTCTCGAGAAGGTATTGTGTTGTGTTACGTCATACGTGCCACTTTATGTAACTTTTATTATTTCTACAAGTTTTTCATGGTTTAAACTTTAAGACCCTTTTAGTTCTACCTTTGACTTCTTTTCTTTTATCAGTCTCAATACGGACGTACATACTTACTCGCGAAATCTCGCGGAATCTCGCTTTCGATAGAAGGAATTCAGATCTTGGCCTTCACTAATTTTTATCTATTTTATCGAAATGAAAATTTATAAAATTACCCTATCGTGTCTAATGGACAGGGTTTAAATGCAACACAAGGTGTGTCCCAAATAGTCTCGTTCATGTTAAACGAACCTTAACGATAGATAATAAAGCTAATTAAAAGTGGACGATGCAACCACTTCTCCTACAATGCAGTAATGTAATTACATATATAACTTTAATGCTAAGAGGTTTTCACGGAACATCACTATCCCTAATTCTTTTCCTTGCTAATATATATGGTAATGCCACGTAATGCGAAAGTATTTCAATCACGACGCAAAGATGCGCTTTTATGATATGATTTTTAGGTCTGTGAAAATCGGAGGCTATAATTATTAATAGGCTACTTTTTACCGACGTGAAAATTTTCATTCCATAGTAATTTCGTTTGACCAAGAAGGCGAAACCGTGGGTGGTACTTATGTATTCACATCCTTTTTTCATATACAGTGGTGGACGTTTAATTAGAAACACGTAACGCGATGAAGTAGTCATCAAATTCATTTAACATTTATGTATTAACGTATTAGAGATTAAGTATTATTTCATATGCAAAAGAACACCCGTTTATCTAGTTTTATAAGAAATTGCTTAATTTTAATCAAACGTTAGCTTAAATTAATAAAATTAAACAACTTAAGTGAAGTCTGATTTCCGAGTATTTTCAGTCTGGACAACAAATTAGAAACAGCATGGTTCGAGTTTTCCAAAGTCAAAACCTGTTGAAATGCCGCTAATATTTTTTTCTTCTACAAATATTTGCACCGTCGAACCATGCTGTTTCTAATTTGTTGTCCAGTCTGAAAATACTCGGAAATCAGACTTCACTTAAAGTTGTTTTAATTTTATTAATTTTAGCTAGCGTTTGATTAATATTAAGCAATTTCTTATAAAACTAGATAAACGGGTGTTCTATTACATATGAAATAATGCTTAATCTCTAATACGTTAATACACAAAAGTAAATAAATTTGATGACTACTTCATCGTGTTACGTGTTTCTAATTAAACGTCCACCACTGTATATTTTTTGATCCATTTTTGTTTTATTATGGCTGGCGTCCACTAGGCGGATCGGGCCGGGCCGCATCGCAACGCAAAAATACGCCGGCCTATGTTTTGTATGAAACATCGTCCATTAGCGACGGATCGGGCCGGGGCGGGCCGCAACGCATTGGCGGATATCGCTTCGCAGGCGGATTTCTGCCGGCGGTGCGCTGCGGCCCGGCCCGGCCCGATCCGCCTAGTGGACGCAGGCAGGCGGATGTGAGCGGCGAGCGTCTGTTAGATAAAAATCCGCCTAGGCGGTCCGCCGCGCCCCGTACAGGTGGACGCAGGAGCAAACAGCGCGTCCATTAGAGACGGCCCGTTGCGATGCGGCCCGGCCCGATCCGCCTGTAATGGACGCCTAGCATTATAATTCAACTATTAAAATATACGAATATCATTATTCGTAGTTCTTAACGTAACCGACTTTTTTAATTTTCCACAGGAAGCACTTTTCACTTCCAAAGAATGTGTCACATGTCCGAACTCCGAGTACCGTCTTGACGCACTTTTAAGATAATTATTCGTCAACTACATTTACGTAATTTATTTCAAGTTACGTAACGTAAATCACCACTATCCTATTATTTCCGTCAAGAAAAAATCTGGGGTAACATCTGGATCCCAATGTCCTTAAATAAATTGGGTCAACTATTTATTTTTCTCCCTCATTCGAAAATTAAATTTAAATACCTCGGCCCTATTAATAATTATTATTTTTTAACATTTATATACTGGCACACATAAAGCCTCAATCATACGCCAAAAATGCCTTACATCATTTTGAAAAAGTGATACTCTTTCACTGTTCGACCTATATGTAATAAACAAACATAGTGAAGAACCATCGCCAGGAAACTGATTTTTCAAATGCAAGAACTCATCGAAATTGGTTCATCCATCTGAGAGCTACGATGCATTAGACAGAGACACACACAGATAGACAGATATCAACATACAACTTATTTAACACTCTTTAAAAATATGAAAGTTTGTATTTCTTGAGTATCATAAAATAAAAGTTGTATTTATCTTTTAAAGTGCAAACATATTATTTAAATCTAAGACCGTTATTTTATTGTTTTATTATAAAGGAACATTATTATTATTATCAACCTACTAAATAGTTTTAAAACAACAATTTACCCAAATTTCAGTATTTCCCTAATCACTCTTTTTATAGGTGCGGTAGTGTCGGTAACAGCCATTAATCATTCTTATAGCGCTTCATGTTATTTACTTTAAGTATATAAGTAGTTTAGCATATTAATATACAATATTGCACACCTAAGGTCAACATAGAGGTCAGGTTAATAGTTAAAGGTAATTTGAACATTAATCTGCTATTAGAACTTGATTAAAATTAGTTATGGAATATTAAATATAACACTAGCTGTGCCCTGTGGTTTTACCCGCAGTGCTCCACTCCTGTTGGTTTAAGCGTGATGTTATATAACTTTCCGATAGCCTTCCTTGATAAATGGGCTATCTAACAAAATAATTTTTCAAATTGGAACAGTAGTTCCTGAGATTAGTGTGTTCAAACAAAGAAACTCTTCGGCTTTAAAATATTAGTATAGATTTATTTCTATATATTAATGTCTAAATAAATTACTTAGTTATAAAAAAAATATTTTGAATGTGCAAGTAGAGCATGCTGCAACATAAATTGGGCTTACTCGGCCATACTGGCTTGTTTTTCAAAGAAAATATAATTTCTCATTTAGAAAAACTAAATATTCGGACATATTTTTACCAATTACTGTTTCTTATTGTTACATATAACATATTATTCTTCTTCAAAGTGTATACATTGGGTGGATGTAAGTTGGGTTGTGCAATATTTGTACATAATACTCTATGCTTTCAAGCGCAGTTTAATACTATACTAATTATATGTTATAGTAGTTTTTATATATAAATATTAATTGGGGAGATAATCATTTTCTTTTTTTTTATAACTTTCCACCCATGGCTTAAACCGCATCATCTAAATCTTAACAAATTATATACTTTAACCTAAAACCAAAAATCTATTACAAAATCAGCATCAAAATCCTTAACATAAAGTTTTAAACTTTTAAGTATACATAGGGACAGACAGAAATGGTAAGCAACTTTGTTTTATTCTGTGTAGTGATATAAAATTTGTAGCTTAGGATTTATATACATTTCTCATGCATCATATTTCTAATTTTCAGGCAATAACAATTAAGGAAAATTGTAATGTTTCTTAAAATAGTAACAAATGCGTATTAAGTAGCACTCTCTCTCTGATATATAACACATAAGTGTACTTTATCAAAAATTTTCGCTTTGAAGGGCGTAGAGAATAAAAAGTACTTTTCAAAATTTTAACAGGTAACTAACTGCAAATTTTAAACAATAAATTTCAAGTTATTAGCACGATTGTTTATGAAAGTAGGAGATGGAGTTTGAAATTATAGAATTGTATTTTAATCATAAAAATATAAACAGCATATATCACATAAACACGTCATTTCGCTGAGACTTCGCCAAACAGGTTATGGTGATAACAAACGACTTACCCAGGTCATCCATGGTTTCTCTCTGTTTATCACCAAAAAAAGTCCACTTATTCAACACTTCACAACCTCTTACTAAACTATCACAGAATTTAACATAATAAAAGCCTTTATTTATTATTGTCAATAATATTTTAATTGCTAAATGACAATTTGGCAAATAAATCTAGACTTGTAGATCCGTAATGTTGGCACTCCGCAAATATGAAAATCATGTGTCAAATCATGACAGAAATAAACCGAGGAAATAAAAACCGGCAATTTTTTAAATTATTGAAATATGTATTGAGATATTATGCAGGGCAAACATGGCATCCTTTTAAAAGTATTTGTTCAAATGTATGCATTGCAATGTGCATTTACAAATTCGTCTTCGCTTTGTCACTTGACGAAACATTCGTATGTACAAGATGTGACGTCGCAAACCACTGTTCCCACATTCGTCTAGTACCTAAAGCACAGAATACTTAATAGTAGCTAAACGCTACAGAACGGACACTCTCCGCCTCCCGCCAAAATTAAACACTTACCTCACCCCGCACGATCAGACATGTTATGGTACCCATTTCCCCGCAAGGACGATACCAACGACGTCTTAGACGAAACGCAACGAAGATTGACAACATTAATCAAATTGACATAAAGTAATTTTATTATTTTGGATTTGTGATTATCGTTTTTCGTAGAAAATGGTTAAATATTGTGCTGTTTACGGATGTATTTCATCAGAAAAACGCGAATTTTTTTTTACGCTAGTCACAAATGTGCCAACCATAAAGCGTTAACACACACATTTGCAGTCTCTACAGTGTGACTGTCAAAACAATCATTTTGTATGGAGTGTCCGGGGTGTGCCTAAAGTAAGTTCGTGTTCGCCATTTGCTCCTTTGCTCCTTTTGATTACGTCCGATATACAGCTCTTATGGCGAAAACAAGCAATGTTTTCGCTAGATCTGTATATCTTAAATAAATAGCGATTCACTGTTTATTTTTTAATTATGTTCAATTATGTACACGTGTGTTCCATGTTCGTTATTCCTTTCGTTATTCGCATGAATGTGTAAGTGCACCACAATGTTCGATAATTTTTTATTTTTCATTTTAGAAATTTTCCTGCATATTTGCATTCCACGAACCTTAGGCCGCCTGTCCATCTGCAAGAAAACTTCCGCGAGAAATGTCCGACAGTCTGTCCGACAGCAACTTGCAAGTCTAATTCCGCGTTTCCACCTGCAAGTAGACTTGCAAGTTGCTGTCAGACCGACTGTCGGACATTTCTCGCGGAAGTTTTCTTGCAGGTGGAAACGCGGCCTTAGACCACGAACTTTTTATGATTTTATTGGTACAATTCCAAAATACTATGTAAACACTCAACAATGTTGTCAAATGTGTCATTTGACAGTTGACACATCTGATTTATCATTCTTTCGCTAAAGCTGTTTTGTGTATTGATCTGATTCTAGGCACCTAGAACGCCCTTTTTTACTTTCTAAACAAAATGAGTAATACTGGTGAACAGTTAACATTAGCAAGGGATATTAAAAGGGCAATAGAACTGTTAGAAAAATTGCAACAGAGTGGGGAAGTGCCCGCTACGAAACTAGCTGCGTTACAAAAAGTTCTTCAAAGTGATTTCTTGAATGCTGTGAGAGAAGTTTATGAACATGTTTACGAGACTGTGGATATTCAGGGATCTGCGGATATCCGTGCCTCGGCCACAGCCAAGGCTACCGTCGCAGCATTCGCAGCCGCTGAAGGTCATGCCCATCCTCGCGTAGTTGAACTTCCTAAGACCGAAGAAGGCCTCGGTTTCAATGTTATGGGCGGAAAAGAGCAGAATTCTCCGATTTACATTTCGAGAATCATTCCTGGTGGTGTTGCTGACCGACACGGAGGATTAAAAAGGGGTGATCAATTACTATCAGTAAATGGTGTATCTGTTGAAGGCGAGAACCATGAAAAAGCTGTAGAATTACTCAAACAAGCTGTGGGATCAGTTAAACTCGTTGTTCGCTACACGCCAAAGGTATTGGAAGAAATGGAAATGAGATTTGACAAGCAGAGAACGGCTAGACGACGACCAAATTACAATTAATTTGAGCTACTGCAGCTAGTGTTCAATATTATTATGAATTTATGATTAGAGTATTAGTGTTTCTTTAAGTTGAGGTTACATTTCAATCATAATAGAGGCTTTTTCTATTATTTTGAATTCTAGAACCACTGTCTGTGGTCAATATTATAACTTAAATGTTATAAATAATTCAATACTTATGAAGTACCTTCGTAAATCATTTAGTCAAGTCCTCAACTAAGTTTTAATGATTGTCTTATTTCAACACTATCTATATGTTGATGTTTCATTAATTGGTAGCTTTAAGGCACAATTAGACTATGTACTTACAGTATTAGAGCATTTTTGAAATATTCCAATTCATATAAATTAGGTAATTCACATTTACTTTCATAGTTTATCTATATGTTTATTATCATTTAGTTATAAGCATATAAAAATCATTATTGTATTGTTATATAATATGTTGGAAATTATCACAAATGTATAAGGTATTAGGGAAACTTATGTTGTAATTAAAGACTTAAAACATTTAATATTTTTATTGTATATTTTACACAATATTTACCATGAGTCAAAACTACCGAACCCTCCTTTAGTATCCTTCTTTGTCTTTTTAGCTGGTACCTCTTGTGATTTACTGCTTTTATTTGGTTCTGTCAGTTCTTGTAAGTTTAGATATTTGCCGACACCTTCACGGAACACTTTTAAGGGCTGCTTATTGGCTTTCTTAGGTTTAATACCTTGGCTCTCTGCCTCAGCTTGCCTTTTTAACTCTTCAGCCCTTTCTACGACAAGCTGAAAATATGGTTCATTAATGTATCATTTGATGACATGAACAATAAGTCTAATTGGCTGTATAATAAGAAATAGAGGTGTATGATTGTTGTATGCATGTCCATATAAAAAAATCAATAAACCAATTTATAAGTAATTTGTAAAAAATTGAAATACAGCTCTACCATGAGTTCCATCTCTTATGACAGACGATCAAAACTTAACGTCTAAATTTTTTTTCGTTGAAGTCATAACTTTTACAATTTACCTGTTCTTCAGCTTCAGCAAACGGATCAACAAACACCTGAGCCACTTCTATAACAATATCATGGATGGGCCGATCCTTATTGTCCACCTCTATCTGTTCCATAGCACTCAGTGTGTCTAACCCACCAACCAATTTGCCGAATATTGTGTGCTTGCCGTCTAGTTGTTTGCATGATCGGAATGTTATGAAACTGGAAGATATTAGAGATATTACTATTGAGAGTTATTGGAAGAAATAAAATATTTTTGAAGTGAAACTTCTTTAGGCGTGTTGAGAGCAAAATTTCAAGGTCGCGTCATAGCAATACCGTCATGTCATGGAGTAAGGCGGCGATTTTGGTATTTTTTTAATCTTGCCAAAGAATTTTCACTTCTGTCACGTGCTCGGCGCACACGCTCTTTTTTTCATAACATTGTATATGCTCCACAAAATAGCCAAGCCGTATTTTTCGTAACCGTTAAAAAGACAATATTTACACAATTTATTCTTACAATTGTGATCCATTTGTATTGGGTCCCGAATTAGCCATAGAAAGCACCCCACGGCCAGTGTGATGCAAGTTTGGTTTAATTTCATCTTCAAATGGTTTCTTCCATATTGACTCTCCGCCTAAACCAGTACCGGTTGGGTCTCCACCTTGAATCTAGTAATGAAATGAACAAAATATATGAATAACACCAATTTTTTTATTGTCTTAACATATATTTTTAGTCTAGAATAGCATCTATGAAAAATATTTTTTTTTTCATAAGTACATACTTACATTTTTGTTCCTTCAATAAAATTAAAATAATATAAAACCTAGCTTCTTTCAACAAATATTTTTAAGCTTCATTTGTATCGAAATATTTTCCTTATTACGACAAATATTTTACAAACTTAAAAAACATAAATATGTATATGAATATGCTTACCATAAAATTCCTTATAGACCTGTGAAACTTAGTTCCATTATAATATCCATTGAGGCATAGTTTGATGAAGTTGTCACAAGTTTTCGGTGTCACATCGCAGTATAACTCAAAGTTTAGTTGTCCCAAATTTGTCACTAATCTTACATATCCTATGAAAATAAAAATACATTATGTGTCTATTTGTTATACTGATCTCCACTGCCTAGTTACTTTTATATTAAAACTATCCTCGACAATCATGCTATCCAATAGTGAAAACAGAAAGAAATCAGTGCAGTAGTTTTTGAGTTTATCACGTGCAGACAAACATAGCATACTACTATAATATATTATATATATATATATTATTATAATATATAAAGCTACACTACCACTCACTGACTCACTGACTGACATCGGTTTTCTCGGAAACTACGCGGAAAGTGGGGGGGATAATTATGTGATTGTGTAGAGGTGCGCCGAGTGAGCAGAGGAAAAATATAGCGATCTCGATCATCTTCGAAAACCAAGTGGACCCCTGGAGGTGCGCAAAAACGGTGATACCTGGAGGGGGGGTGTCTGAACAAAAAATGCTCGGAACTGGTGGCGATTACCAGGGGTGGTGGAAAAATGGCGATTTTCGCGAAAACAAGATGGCCGCCGTACTTTGCCAAAATCGCCGTTTATGAATCCTTACGTCTCAAATTTGGCACACGTGCTCTGTTCGAGCCGGCGAATCGATCGGTGCCCCGTTCGAGTGGCTCCGGGCCCCAGTTTCCAACTTCCATACAACATAAAATCCAACGGCCCGCGGAAACGGTGCGAGTTGGGTGGGGGGTCCCGGAACTAAAAATGATCACCACCCTGGGACGCTACCAGGGAGCCATAGTGGGTCGCTCGATTTTGGAATTTTTCCATTTTTGGCGCAAACATAAAAAGGTGCATATAGCCGAGGTGGTGCAATGGAGAAACACACCAATGACGCATTCATACTCGCCCAGCTCCCAGGATATCCAGAAAAATATGAAACCCTGAACTTTCTCACAGCCCGCGAAGACGGTCAACGGCCCGCGCAAACGGTAGCAGCTACATCTGGGGTGCTCGAACTAAACTTGGAGTAGACCTCGAGCAATTACCACAGATAGTGAAAAAAATTCAAAATGGCGGAAAAAATGGCCGCCGCCATACAATTTCTAAAACGGCCATTGCTGGGCCGATCACGCTGAAACTTGGCACAGGGGCTTTAATCGAGCCGCACATTAAGGTGGGATACTCATAATTGAATTTCCACCGCTGGTTTCCGAGTTTCATACAACGCAAAATTCGACGGCTCTCCGAAACGGCGCGAGATAGGTGGGGGGTGTAGAACTAAAAAATGATCAGGAAGATGGGGCGCTACCAGGGCAATCGAGAAATTTCAAATTGGACGCCATTTTTTTTTTCAAAAATGGCCAATTTTTCAAAGCAAGATGGTGGCGCCGGTTACTTTACGATCGGTCTAAAAATTGACTTTTGTGCTCTTATTGGCCATATTTACAATACTGCATACTCAGAATTTCTCTCCGACCCCCGGTTTCCATTTTCCATACATCACGAAATTCAACGGCTCTCTGAACCGGTGACAGGTAGGTCGGGGTCGCCGAAGTAAAAAATGTTTCAAAACCTGGTCCGCTTCCAGGCATATAAAAATTTTTGGTAAAAAGCGAAATTTTTTTTTTCGAAAATTTTGTATGGAAATTTCCATAGTAGGAAGGGTAATTGAATAGCAACGGCAAAAGACGGCGCCGCGGGCTGCTTGCTGCCCGCGCACCGCGCAACCTCGAAGGTCGACAGCCTCCCGGAGTAGAAAATATTTGAATAAGTAATTTATAAGCAGTTTCAACTGACTGGGGAATCGCTGTTAGCAGATACTTAATAACAAATGGATAGGGAATTGTAATACAATATTTTTAAATGACTGAAGATTACTGCCCTGGGACGCGCCGCGGGCTGCTTGCTGCCCGCGCACCACGCAACTTCGGTGGAAGATGGCCTCCCGGAGTAGAAAAAAAACTTGAATAGGGAATTTATAAGCATTTCGGACTGACTGTGGAATCGCTTTTAGCAGATAGTAACAAAATATGAACAGGAAATTCTAATGCATTTTCAAATGACTGAAGATTTGTAGATAGGTATTTAAGCCAATAAGTAGTTAGATATCTACAAAGGCTATTCAAATTCAATACGATACAGACACAATTCCAAAGAACCAATTCGACCTTGGGAAGTTATAAACCGACTTCCTAAAAAAAAATTAGCCAATTAGGTAATTTCTTAGTTAATTTTTGATGATGATGATATCAATATAGACCTGCCTACCTAAATTGTTACTTACATCAAAAGTTTTAATGAAACTTGAAAAAACTTGAATGTGATTTGTGAATAATTATAGGTATATATTTTTGTACTAGCTCTCCGCGCGCCAGCGTAGTTGAAGAATCCGAATAGGTAACGAACCGAGATGAGTAATTTCTATTGATGTTATTAAAACAAATTGTAAAAAATCGAGGTTAAACAACCATATTTTTATACAGATTCTCTACGGACGGTTCTCACACAACACTAAGGTTTCCGTATAAGTATGAAACTTCAATATAAGACCTTGCCAAGATTGCTAATCTACGGTTTTTATTATTTTTGTTGTTGAAGCGACATCGACATCATGATCTCTGAAATTTTCAAATGTAGGTATCAAGGTTCATGAGATACAGCCTGGTGGCAGATGGACAAACAGTCAGCCAGTCCCCATAGGGTCCCCTTTTTACCCTTTGGGTACAGATTCTTAAGAATAGAACATTTTTATTTTTAATTATAATTTTTTAAATCATTAATATTCAAGATCTGTAGAATAAGTGTGGAACCTATACTATCACATTAAACATTAGGGTGGAGTGATATTGTATGAAATATTTTTTTTTTGTTTTTTTCAAATGGCATAGCGACAGAAAGGTGCCTTTTAATGAGTGAATTCAGCATACAAAATATTGTTTACGTGTCTTGATGTTTTGAGGTGCCCCAACCCAATTGAAAATTAGAAAAATATGATTTTTTAGCAAACTTTGATTTATTTTTTAATCACAGTATTTTTATGGCCTTCAAGTCTATTATATAACAAACTTATTTGAGATACATTAAATAATAGCCTGATAAGTTGTTTTAACGTTTTTCATTAATGAAAATTATATTATAGAGGAATGAAAATATCAGAAATAATTAATTATTTAGTTTCACCCGCGTGGCTCAGCTCCTGTTAATCTTAGCATTTAGCCTTCCTCGATAAATGGGCTATCTAACACCGAAAGAACTTTTCAAATCGGACCAGTAGTTTTTGACATTAGCGCGTTCAAACAAACAAACTCTTCAGCTTTATAATATTAGTATAAATTATAATATTAGCATAGATAAGGATGGTTTTTTTTTTTT